>JBAMIG010000003.1:14811857-14824543 GCA_037177335.1 Kiunga ballochi
TATCTATCTATCTATCTATCTATCTATCTATCTATCTATCTATCTATCTATCTATCTATCTATCTATCTATCTTTAGTTTACTGGAGGTTGAGATTAGACAAGAATGAAGCTCTGACAGGCCTCAAAGTGGTTACCAGTTCAACCAGAGGAATGAGAAACACTTATATTTCCAAATGGGGCGTTTTTTTTTGTTTTTTTTGTTGTGGTAAGCAAAATGTAGTTGTCATGTTTCCTGTTGTGGACATCAAATCTTCATCTACGAACACAGTAGTGCTATGATTATCTCAGACACATTTTTACATGTAATTCTGTTAGATTATTTCTTATGGGGGCATTTTATATAATGCAATTTATATTTTATGTCATTATTTTGAAAATCTAGTGATATATTACTGATAATCAAAGAACCTCCAGTCTTGATGATTTGGGCCAGAAGTATTGACTGAAGCATTTACCCCCCCATTAGAGTTGACAAACAGGTGCTGAGACCTGAAGTTAAGTTTCATCCACAATTTGCATGTCAAAAGGGGTCATTGCTTCGTTTTGCTCGGGAAATTGATGCATGTTATCTTTTAGTTTTACCCTCCAGTTCTCCTGTGTAGCCTCTTTAACTTCATATAAATCAGATCCCTTGAATCATTGTAGAATCCTATCTACTTCATCCAGATCTTTGCTAACTGGACATATCAAGTCCAGTTATCATCAACAAAGCACCTTCAATACATATGGCTTTTGAAATTTTTCTACTTATGCTTATTCTTCCTATTGCTTTTCAGTTAGTCAAGAAGGTCTGCAGCCACAACCTTTCTATTTTGTAGAAAGAAATTGATTCTTTTAAAAGGAACATATCTATAAAGAATAGACTAATAACAGTTACCAGCCTTTCTGGTCAAAAGGTATTCTGTGAGTAAACCTTAATCAAATAAAGAAATAAAATGAATTCTTTTTGGTTTCAGTGGTGTACCAGTTGCCATCAGTTAAAGTAATTTGACGTTTGTGGGTCACTGCTACATTGCTACATAATGACTGACATACACTGGCCAATGTCCAGACTTACCAGCTGGACATTTTTACCCTTCTTTAGGCTTTTGTATTCACTCAGCTGGGTTAGAAACCCCCTCCACCAACAGAAAAGGTCATAACTGCAGACAAAACAGTTTATCAAAGGAAAAGATGACCTTTCTAATTCTGGAATTATGCTCTTTAATTGTTTGTTATTAATACAGTAGGCATTTATTTAAAGACAGGAGTTTTAATTTCTGTTTAAATGTCTGTGAGAATAATATTTATTATTTTTTATGTAAATAATGAGTCTTTGCTGACCTTTTAATGTGTGGCAATTAGAATTGTTCACCTCGAAGAAATGTGTTTTGCCTCACGTGTTCATTTAAATATGTATTAACTTTTTCAGCCCTCGCTATAAAACTTGACTGAGAGTTCATAGATACCGGTCTGAAGCCAGACAAGGAACAAGGATGTGCAAAAAAGCAACATACCATCAGTAAAGGTCACGCCTTGCTACACAGAGGCTTTTGGTAACTCAACAACATTTCAGTGGAGAATTTCCTTCTCGGACTTTCCCTCATCGTTTCCATTTGTTAATCCAGGCATAGAAACTTGAAAGAGACTATTGGTTATTTTGGTGGAAAATACCCTCTACCTAAAAGTAAACAGTTGCTTTAATCTTTGTATGTCAGCTTTAAAGTTGAACCACAATTTTTGTAAATTTGTGGGTTTTTTTTTTTAGAAAGAGCAGTGTTGTACAGTACATTTTGTGTTTGTATTTGTGTGCGGGACAGCCAAGTATGATAAGCAGATTGCGACCAAACTTGGATGACCTTAGTCTTTCCTTTCTCTTTGAGCGGGCCATGCAACACACCACTCCTCCTTTTATTGTTTTAAACTGTAGACCTGCTTTTAAAGAAGTCTTCCACTAAATCATTCATGCATATCCCAGTTGACATTAAAATATTAAAATGGGATTACAGATACATTATCTAATTTTACACTTACTGAAAAGTCTTTTGAGGGGTTCACGTGGAGCAGTAGGTTGAAGGTCAGATAAACTGCACACTGGAGTGAGTGCTCTGATAACACAGTGGGTGACAAGTCGTCCCAAACTGTAATGCAGCATGAATTGACTATGTTTCCATTCCTGCATAGGCAATCAAGACGTTTCTACTCCAAGCAGGTAAAAGGATATGAGGTTAATCCGGTAAAGGTGCTAAAACTTTACTCTTGTGCACATGGCTAATTATAGGTTGACACACTGAAAACATTATGTTTGTGGGTATTAGTTGCTGATTACTTCCTTGCTCTGGCTTACCAGATACTTCTAAAAACAAGAATGACAGATATTCAACAAGCCAACTTCCTCAATTCCTTCACAGAGGTTATTACAAGCATTTCGGACAAAGTTGTATTTTTCCTGGCTCCTCTATGAAATAAGACATACAAGTTGCAGTTTACATCAATATTGTTTATATGTAATACTTATTCACAGACCTTATTGGAGCACTTAGTAAGCAATTAAACATTTTTCTCAGGCAGGCTCATAGTCACTCAAACCAGTCAGCAATGAGCTTATCAAAAAGCACATTTTCAGTCTAAACTAAATTTTATCTGCTTCTTGCAGCCACTAAACCTGAACTCTATGAAAGAAGAGATTATTTTGGTATATTATGACAGTACAAGCCCTTTAAGTTATAATCTGTTTTAGATATATAAAACAAATTTCTGTTTAAAATTCCTTTAGACTTTGCAATTACAAGATAAAGTTTTTATTTTATAAACTGGTTTGATCACACATATTTTGAGCAAACATACTTTATAATTAACTTTTTATTTACAAAATAAAGAATAAAAATAGTGTTTCAATGTATAGTGTAGCACACAACAGTCCAAAGTAGTTAACTTTGAGGCCTTTTGTTTAGTATGAGGGTCACTAATTGTAATTAAATCACTTCAAAGAAAAGATCTTCCACGTTTTCATGGTTGCTGGATGTGAGCTCTGTTTAGTTGTGAAATGAGAGGATGAATCAGCACTTTCTCATCATGGATTCTTTGTCAAATGTGTTTTAAATAGTTTTAACTTGATATGATCCATATGATAATTACAGAAAAAAATCCATCATTAAATTTGGTACATTACAATCAATAAAATGTTAGAAATTTCTGGATCTTTATAAAGATGCCACTTTATTACAATACAGAGTTGTGAGAGTGAACCTGTAGGATTCGATTTTATTTGTTGGCATAGAGATGTTACATAACAGTTCAAGCAGGGGGCACTCATGATAAAGGTAGAAGGGAAATGCAAATAACACAGCAGGTGCACATGGCAATAATAATAATGCTTCAGTCTGCTCTAGTAAACCCTGAAGAAAAGATTGGGCTCATTTTAGAAGATCCTAAAATATACATAACTTTGATGCCCTCAGGCTGAGCCAGTTTGAGTTTTCTCTTTGCAAGTTTGTCTATTGATACTTAATCCATCCATCCATTTATCCATTCATTTTCTACTGATTTCTACTGATTTGGAGTCAGATCACAGGGGCAGCAGCCTAGGAAGGCAGCCACATTTGCCAGCTCGTCATGGGGATCCCTGAGGCGTTCCCAAGCCAGCCAAGAGACATAATCTCTCCAGCATGTCCTGGGTCTCCCCCGGGGTCTTCCCCCACAGGGACGTGCCCGGAACACCTCACCAGGAAGGCATCCAGAAGGCATCGTAACCAGATGCCCAGGCAACTTCATCTGGCTCCCCTTGATGTGGAGGAGCAGCAGCTCTACTCTGAGTCCTTCTTGAGGGGCGCAACTTCTCACCCTATCTCTAAGGCAGACACTGGCCATCCTGTAGAGGAAAGTTGTTTTGGTAATCTCATTCTTTTGGTCTTCTTTAGAGGACACTCCACTCATGGTCTCAGACTTGGAGGTGCTGATTCTCATCCCAGGTGCTTCACACTTAACTTCAAATTGCTCAAGTGAGAGCTAGAGATCACGATCACTCCAACTCTCCTTCCAAGGACTCTAAAAAAAGTGATACTCAGCACTGCTGCTTGGTGCATATGCATAAACAACAGTCAGGGCCCATGCCACCAACCTAAAGCCAGAGAGATGCTACCCTTTCGTCCATCGGGGTGGGCCTCAGTGTTCAAACAGCCCGCTGGGGGGCAAATGGTATGCCCACACCTGCTTGGCGCCTCTCACTGGGGCAATGCCACAGTGGAAGAAGGTCTAGCTCTTCTCAAAGATACAGAGAAGACCAAGCTTTTTTTTTTTTAAACGTGTCTTGTCCAGCATCAAAGCAGGCAGAACGATGGTCTGGCTGCTTTACTGTGCAGAGCAAATGTGCTTTTTCAAGATGATCTTCGTGTATATATGTATATACAAAGATCCTCTTGATAATCAAAATTCGTTATTTATTTATTTTTATTTAAGAGAAAACCAAGTTGTGCGTTGAGTTGAGTCCAACTAGCTGGAGCTGCTCAATCTTACACACCAGCTCAGGCTTCTTCACCTTGATACTTAATATTATTAAGTTATTGTAATCACTTTGGAGAAATAAGCTGTTTCAATTTAGGACAGACTCTCTGATTTCTTTTGAAGACTGACAGTAAAATATTGTTTCTGTTTCTGCAGGAGTGCAGAAGCTTGTCGTGACAGTAAACAATACAACACCTAAGACCATGCACACAATCCTGACAAGCTTAATGGATCTGCAAGTCTTTACATTTCCTCATTCATAAAATGCTCCTTTCTTCAAATGGGTTTTCTAAAAATAAGCCATAGCCCCAGTCCGGTTTGTTGCAATTGCCACATTCATGTCTTAAACCTGTGGAACAATGGAAATAAAAAACCCTCTCCACTTTCAAAGGTTTTTTTTAAAAAATTTTTATGGAGATGACAGCTAAGGTGTGTCTTTAATTTTCTAAGGAAAGAGGAGGCTTACTGTTTCTGTCACAACCACAGCATTATTTGGAAATCCAATGTAAGCTACAGTATAGAAAGAGCAAGAAAACATGATGCATCACCTGCTTTTGAAGGAAGCTGATTTGTTTTTTTTTAAGTGTTCAGGGAATTTGAGCAAAACTGACCTTACAGGTGACTGGGGTCTTATTATTGTAGATTTTATGATGATTAATATCGTTTCACTTCTGCTAAAGTCAATTGTCTTACAGGAAACTGTAACCTGTCCCAGCAATTACTAGTTGAGAGGCAGAGTACATCCTCGACATATATATATATATACATATGTATATATAAATATATATATATATATATACACACATCTTCCTTTAAAAACTAGGCTATATTTACATGTGTGCTTTATAAACCTAAAGTACTATTGAAGTTTTTATTGGCGAAAAAGATTATTTATGAGCCATTGGCATGTTTGTACGTGTGTGTGACTCAAAACTGATGTCTTTACAACAAAAGAAGAGGAATGGATGCCAAAACATTCTCCCACTTCCTTGTAAGCGTATTTCACAACTTCATGGGATCTGGCCTCTCGTCTGCCAGTAATTGTTCAACCGCAAAATATTAACCTGTGGGTGTGACTTCCGTAGAAAGGATGGAGTTTTTCCACTTTACTGTAAATACATTTTATATGTGAGGATAAATGAGTCTCTTTCAGTTTTAGATTTTCAACCTACACAAACCCACAACATGTTCTACAGAAGAGTTGGGAAATCTTTGGTTGCGTAAAACAAGGAATGAGATCCTCGACTCATGTTCAGGACACTCTTTGAAATATTCATTCTGTTTTATCTTAGCCATATGTGTCATATCTGAGCAAGTTCAGAAAGTTTTAAATAGACGTGAGTAAAATTATTCATTGAAATGAGAAACTTGTAGGCTTCTTTGAGCATTTTATTCATAATTTCATTTCTTGACTTGGTAGCAGTGAATAAAAAACAGAACAATGAAAGAATGTTTTATAAAAACAACATGAAAATAAACATAATAACATCTTGTGAAGCCACGTGACTGTGTTGTAAGGACAATAAATTATGACAGCATTTGTGGTATGATGTGTGAAAAAATAAGCTCAGGTCTGATATAGCCCGCAAAAGGATTTAAGTATGGGTTTGTGCTCAAAAGGTCAACATGGATGTCTGTTAAATATCACATTAAATATTTAGTTTTTACTTGATTGAAATTGTACAGCCTTTTAATGGAAACTATTTTATTTTTAGCTATAAAACATGACAATGGTGTTTTGTAATTAATTAAAACAATATATTACAAAACCTTCACTTCGTGTGATCTGACCTATTTTCAAGGACCACTTTCGTTGCCATGACAATGGCATGCTGTAGTCTACCTTTCTTTTTCTTTTTTTTTTTTAAAGTGATGATCACCACAGGAAAGACAGCTAGGTGTCCCAGAGCCAAATTATTCAGGTTTAAAATGTTTCTACTTGGTTTGTCCAAATGTTGACATACTAAAATTTATGAGTATGCATGGTCAACCAAAAGAAAACGGACATATTAGAAGAGTCAAGTTGTTTCTTTGGGACAATCTCTGTGCCAGACAATCTTTCTTAAAATCTTGAATTTGTTTGTGTTTTGAAATGAATGAAAAAAAAATACTTTATTATTCCCAGGAGTTTAACAGTAATATTATACCAGTTCTTATTTTCTTTATACATTTGTGTAGTATATATAATAATTTTGCATTTTTGAGGCTGAGTAGCCTATTTATATATCGCTGTCAAAAAAGAATGAATAAAACCTAATTACAGTGACAACAGCCATACATATTTTTTTAATGTGGATTTGAATGTGATTCCATTTTTTATTGAAACTAGAAGGACTTGTAGAGCTGTCGTTTTGTAATTATTTAACATAATTTTAGAGTAAAATACCATGTTTACAATATGTTTACAAATCAAAGCTATGGGAAACAACATCGAGTCACAAGGAACTGACCCGTTTGTAACAGAAAGATCTGTGCGTCACTGCTGACACCTAGTGGCAACATCAAATTACTACACTTTCACACGGTTCGATTTTAGAATGCTGAAATTATTATCTTTATAATTTGCATTTAAAACAACAATTTGTTTTAACCTTTTTTCTTTACATATGTTATTCGACATAATTTTTACAACTTTATCACACCGTCACGTTACTGACGAGCAACTTTCTCTTTAAGAAGCCTGACCAGTTACTCAGCGCCCAATCGCGGCGCGTAAACTGAACTTTGTTGTTGTCAGCAACTACCCGCTAGCTTTTAGCTAACGTACAAACCGGAAAGCTACTGAAGTGTTATCTTTCCTTATCCATTTTAATACCGGTACTGCTTTATTATTTTCGGTTATAACTGTCAAAACGAGTCACGCTCATTAAGTGCTCTCACAGATACGAGACGAAATTACTTCAAGAATGGTAAGTTTAGTTGCAAATCGCTTGCTACCTAAGTTTTGTGGTGAAGTACGTTTCTTGTAGTGGCACATTGGGGGTGTCATTATTTTTCTTTTCGTATTTTAAGAGGATTATTTTAGATGAGATAAGGCCACACACCCCTAAGCATACGTAATTACACACGCACTTAGGGAATTGGTTACATTTATTAACTGCAGTGGAGAAGGTCTAACCGATTATGTTAGGATGGGAGGGAATTTATTTGATATTGTAAAAATATACAAATCCCTTGTGAAAATCACAAGGGAGATTTAACACGGGGATCCCCTTGTATACTAATAAACCAACACAGGCATTAACTAAAGTTTTATTTTTACCATGCTTGTAACACAGGGTTGGCCATTTTCTTTGCCATGTACTACATTTAATATTAAGATAATAGATAGCTAGAGGGGTCCCGGGTAGCCTACTAGGGATAATTTACATTGCAATTAAGCACGTGTGTGACATCTGTGGGTTTATGATTAAAATGTGTACCCAGCACTTTATAAAATAATGAAACATGTCTTTCTTATTTATAATGAGTGGACCTGAGTGTAATTCAAATGCTCAACTTAGGTTTTAGGTGTCAACTATTTGAAGTAATTTAAATGGATTGTAATTTTTATGAGAAATATAATATTTATTAATAAATGTATTCGATTATACAAAAAGCTAAGTAGAAATACAAATGAATTACAAACAATCCAAGTCACTAGAATCTTTAACATATATTACCTAGTATATAATTAAATTTTAACACATTTTAACGTTAGTTTACAGCATCAACATGTAAACGTTTTTTTACAGGATCGTTCAAAAATAATAATAAAAAAAAGTCCTAATTTTTTATTTATGGATTGGGCGTTAAGATGTTAGAGGTGCATACTTTAAGGAGAAACTGAATAGGATGGGTAAGTAAGGTTAAACAACTAAACTTCTGATATAAGGACCTAGTGTATACAATTTATTTAATAAATGTTTAGAGATTGTTTTTAAAAAGGGAGCTTTAATAATGAGTACATCAAAGAAAACAGCGTTATATCCGAGACATTTTTTAAAGATAATCGTGCATTTTGACAATAAACCAATTTCTTTCACAACAGTTTATTTACATTAATTGTATTTTAAGTGTAAAAACTGACAAAATAGCGTAAAACGGATTTATGGAAAAGATGAGTAAAAGAGTTAATGGTTAAATACAGTCAGTGCCAATTAAACAAAAAGACATAAAGATAAAGGACATTCTCAACGTCTCAGCTCTCGACGCCATATTTGTCAAAGTGTCTCATTATAACTCCCAGTTCCAGCTTCACAGTCCCCATGGCTTCAGTTTGCAGTCTGTATCTGTCTGCCCCACTATATATCAGATCAGGACTGCGTAGATGGGGACCTCCGCCTACAAATATTTGGGCTAGTTGCTCCTGCCAGGAGCCGAGCGGCCTCCAAGTTACACAGCTTATCCGGTGATGTCCGGGGCTAGAGGGTACGTGGAAATACCCGTATCCGTACAGCTGGCAGCGTCCGAAAGAGTCCTGGTGCCACACTTGAAGATGAAACTTTGGCCATCCTTGGAGTCCTTTGGTTGCGTAGTGAAGATCAATCGGGTGACTCCAGTACGCCATCTCTCCAGTTTGGGGGATATCTACCTGGGTCTGACCCTCCTTCAGCCCAGAAAGGAGACGCCATGCGCCTCCTGTATGAACGCCCCATTTGCAAAATAAACTGTTTTGAGGAAAACCACTAGCTCCGACAATCTGTCCTATAATGTGAAGTTCTGCCATATCACAACAGACCTTTTTATTCAGAGCATTTGGGACTCAAAATCCAGTTTTCCCTCTTAAATCCAACAGCTAGCTAAACGGTTAGCTGCGTGACTAGCGCCACAATTGCCGTCTCCTTGGTAACCTAGCTTGCTCTGTTGATGGTTGGTAGTATATCCTCGGTATAGTCTTTCAGGCAGCACTTCCTGTCCGTTTCAGATTAAATATTTTAAATAATATTTTAAATGATGTGTCAAACTGATTTAAAGTGGTCTGTTTTTTTACTGTAGTTTTTAATCATATATGTCTTCACCGGTAAAGTTTGATCGTTATTTACTTTAGTTGAGAAGTGATACCTGACGTACTAAATTTAGGGCGAAGTTATGTGTTTGATTTTCTTTCTTTTTTTTCTTCCAAAATAACATTTGTTGGATGACAATGGAAAAAATCGCTTAAACATATAAATCTTTAATCTTCAAATATATATGCATGAGTATGAATCTGGACTTATATTTAGCAGGTTTTGAAGCTTGAAATGAAAAACTCTACAAAACAACACCACCCAGTGGTTCCAGTGATTCTAAATTCAGGCTACTGTGGCAAAAAATTACAACACTCCAGTAACATACAATAATAACCCAAGTAAAGTGCGAAAATACTGAGATAAATTCTAATATTTAGTGTAAAACTGGTTTTGACTATAACTGGGATGTTAGTTCTACAAGTGGATTTTCCCTGTCGCAACACACCAGACCTATGTACCTGACACAGTTAGCAGATTTGTGTAGATCTGAACATCAAACTCTGCCAAAGTCTTCTGTGAAATGTAGTCATTTTATGCAGAATTATAAGCTGGATTACACCTCTTCTTTACATGGTTCTCTTTCACAGCCTCACAAATCATTCACAAAATTAAAACTATCGCACAGAACCATATTAAACCGTAATAAAACTGTGTGTTTGTTCAAATGCTTCTTTGTCTCTATCCACATAGTTGGATCCAACCTTAGAGAGACATTTCAAGGGTCACAGGGACACTGTGACAAGTGTGGACTTCAGTTGCAACATGAAACAGATTGGTAACAGCCTTTCTTGTTTTCTGAGTTTTTGTATATCTGTAACACTGCCTGTTTTCTCATTTGTTTTTTTCACATTATTTTGTCTTTGCTTTTGTCATGTATAATTCTTTCACTCAACTTAACATCTGTGCTTCTTCTCCTATAGCCACAGGTTCAATGGACTCCTGTGTTATGATCTGGAACATGAAGCCGCAGATGCGAGCTTATCGCTTTGATGGGCACAAAGAAGCTGTCACATCAGTTCAGTTTTCACCATCTGGTCATCTGGTGGCTTCTGGCTCTAGAGACAAGACTGTGCGTCTTTGGGTGCCCAGCATGTAGGTTTTTAAGCTTTTTCTAGTTCGTAACAAATTGATTGCATATGAAAATGACAAAATAACTTAAAAATGATTGGTCCCGTCTTATTTTTAATCAATGAGAAGATGCATAGCTATGGACTGTCACTAGGCCTATGCTCACCGTACAATAAATGATTATGTTTTTTGTGAATACAGGAAGGCAGAGTCAACAGTATTCAGAGCTCATACTGCCACTGTATGCTCTGTTAACTTTTCTGGCGACGGACAGACTCTGGTCACAGCTTCCAATGACAAAACCATCAAAGTATGGACTGTCCACAGGCAAAAGTTCCTCTTCTCTCTCAACCAGCATATTAACTGGGTTCGCTGTGCTAAGTATGAGACACGTGGGTTTTTTTTTGGCTGATTTCACTACTTTTTTGCAACAACCAGCTTTTCATAAACAATTTTTTATTGTACTGCAGGTTTTCTCCTGATAATCGTTTGATTGTGTCATCCAGTGATGATAAGACTATAAAACTGTGGGACAAGAACAGCCGAGAGTGCATTCATACTTTCTTTGAACATGCTGGGTGAGCACTTCAGTAAATGATGAATTGGAAAAATGTAAAATTGAGAGGGAGAAACATCATCAATAAATATTCTAGTCTTTCAAAATAGTTAATATGCTTTACATATTAGCTGATGGGTAATGCATCGTGAGTTGATTTTTCTTCTAATATGTCTGAACATATTGTGTTTTGTTTCCTCAGTTATGCCAACCATGTGGATTTTCATCCCAGTGGAACTTGCATTGCTGCAGCTAGTACTGACAACTCTGTTAAGCTCTGGGATATTAGATCCCACAAGATGCTCCAACACTACCAAGGTAAAGACATTTTATCAGCCTATCTTCTGCATCCAGGCTTAACATTTTATTTTAGCTTTAAAGCAAAATACTAATTTGCTGCAATTAAGCAGAACCTCAATCATCAATTTATTTATAATGTAAATAAGTGCTGTTGGATGTTGCTTATCCACCTCTAATGCTGCTTACTTTTCAAATTAGTTTATAGTTAAGTATGTAATGTGATCTCACTCAGCGTTCTCTTTTAACACAAATTAGATTTACAAGCTGACAAAAAAATTAAACAAAATTAAGATTTATATCTCACCAGTTCTGCCTTAATCAAGATGAACTTTAAAAAAAATATTCAATAAACCAAATGTTGAAGCTTTTTTTTGCCAGTCTTCCAATTGGCTTGATTGCTCTCATCCTTTCTCCTAAATGGATTTCAGTTGTAAGATCTAATAATGGATAACCACATCTGCCTGAGGAGATTGAGCATGAAAATAAAAGTGCCTCCTCCTCTTCCTTCTTTCTTCGTCTCATCATTACCTACTGTATTTACCAGTTCAGCAATTAAAATGCTGTATGGGTATAGCTGATCATCCATCAGATTTGTTAGTAATTGTAAACTTAGACAACTTAATGAATATAATGTGTACTTTAAGATTCAAGATTGCATAATCATTGTGCTACTTTCATATTCTGAGGTTGTCTTTAGTTAGCTCATCTTATATTTGTTTGAGAGTTATTTGGGTTTATTGAGATATAAAACATGTTCTCAGTTCTTGCATAAACCAAAATTTAACATCCTTCCTGATTTCTGTATTTATATACAGCTGATTTCTCAGCTAGACTCAGTGTTTCTCAATTCCGGTCCTCAGGCCCCTCTGTCCTGCATGTCTTACGTATGTTTCTACCCAACAAACCTGATTCAAAGCCATTAACCTGCCCATGACATTATTTGCAGCTTGTTAACAAGCCATTTATTGAATTCAGGTGTGTTAAAGAAGGGTTGCCTCTAAAACATGCAGAGCAGGGGGGCTTGAGGACCGGAATTGAGAAACACTGAGCTAGAGGGCTGTATACATCTGTACTTTGATAAGCCAGCAGAGGGAACTGTTGCATCTTAAATGTGCTTTGTCCTCATTTTACTTACAGGTCATTCATCATATTGCAGATTAATTTATACGCAGTGAAGCTTTGGTTAGTCACAAATACACAATACTTGAGTAATAGCATAGGTCATATTAACTGGATGTTTCACTATTCTATATAGTGTGTAGGTGAAGCAGAGATCTACTGCTGTTGT
>JBAMIG010000003.1:14824643-14835735 GCA_037177335.1 Kiunga ballochi
CATTATTGGATGGATCTCTGATATTATTCTCACATTCTCTCAAGTGAAAAACTTGCCAGTTTTATGGTTCTGACAGTTTGATTTGATGCCACAATTATGTATACAGGCCTACATGCATATAAAAAATGTATACACACACTCCCCTAAACATGCACACATATTTACATAAATATATATACATATAGGCATATACACACATACATAATTACACATTCATACATAGCTACATCACAATGTTTCGGCCCCATATGTATTTAAGATGCTTTTTCCAAATATTTTAAAATTTTGTTAGAATTGGACATGATTTCATGTCATTGCTTAAGTTATTCCACAGTTTAACTCCTACAGTTGTAATACTGTGATATTTTGTTTGTGTTCTTACCACCTAATCTATTAGCATGCTTGTACCTCGTAATGAATATCTACTTCCCCTCAACTGAAACAATTTCTAATATTTAAAAGAACAACAAAGTATTTTATTTGTATTTTCCTTTTCATTTTACAGCGTTATGATCAGTTTTGTTGTCTAATGTTCATTAATGACAAAATATCGTAGCATATTTATTTTTTTCTCCTGAGTTTTTGTAGTGCATAAAATGTAAACAGCTACCGCACAAAAATGGACCTTTGTGTTGTAAATTGTGAAACCTCAAAATCAAAATGTTTTTCTTTACGGATTTCTTTTACTTGTGCTTATAAAATATTGAGGGAGCATAAAAGAAGAAGCCCTCTTTCATGGTTCCGTACAATTTACAGATAACACAGTTCATACAGAACATTAACTGGGTGATTATAATTTTCATGTTCTGTGTCATAGCGACCTTTTGTTTTTTTGTTTTTTTTTGAGAAAGTTGTAAATGTAGCACGGTAGACGTAGAGAAAAGTCTGCCTGTGCAACCATCATATGATAGAAGGAACTCTTGTCAGCAGCCTCCCTTGGTAAACAGTGGGAATTTTATGACTTTTTGATTCTCATCTGCAAAAAAATGTCAGTTTGAATTACAATGGCAAAGGGTCTGTTTGAGTCCTGCTTTAAACTCTGTGTTTCTATGTGTTCCAGTCCACAGTGGTGTGGTGAACAGCTTGTCTTTCCATCCTGACGGTAATTTCCTAATCACTGCGTCCAGCGATTCCACAATGAAAATACTGGACCTTGTGGAGGGCAAGCTACTCTATACACTCCATGGACACCGGGTAGAAACACGAAAATACACCACACATAAGTACTGTTTTGATCGCCTAAAGGCCTGGCTGTGCAGTTCAGCTGGTCAGAACCAAGTTAGATCATATCTAACCTCCTTTTCTTTTGTGTGAGCTTGAAGTTTGGTTTAACAGTTATGTGTGAGTTTTGACATCTCCCTTATGCATGTTTGATTCTTGACTGTGTGTGTGTTTGTGTGTGTGTGTATAATGTCTTTTTCTATGTGGTATATTTTAATACTTGCCTGGCGAGCAGGCAGCCCACTCATGATGATTCATCTCAGGGTTGTTGGAAGGGAAGGAAACAGAACTACCCCCATTCCACTGGATCCTCTTACTTCTCTAACTTCTCTCTGGGTTTATCTTGTTGTTTCTTTCAGACCTCAGGAGACATCCATGCTAGCCATTTCCATTATTATATATATATTTTTCTTCACTTTAGCATTTGATCTTCCCTACTCTCTGTGTTCTTCATCTGATGTAGTCACATTTTGGCTGCCTGAACTAACCAGCCGGACGATGCACTAACTGTGTCTGTTTGTTTGAACAGCTGATGGTCTGGCTTGCTGACTAGTTGTGGAAATCCATGGCTTGCCAGTACCACATGTGGTCCATTTGTTTATATATCCCCCTGCACACGTTGTCTGTCTCATTTTGTCTTTTAAATTTCTGTCACCTGTGTTTCTCTCCAGCCGCTTGCCAAGTTTCATCCTTTTGTCAAGCTGAAAAAAGCACTTTCCCTCTTTCCCGCCTTTCGATTTGTCATCCCCTATACTTTGTCTCAGTTTTTAGTTGTTGTTCTTTTAGGCTCTGTGGTATTGCCACCAATCTGTTGGCGCTGGGACCGCTCAAAGTGCTAATTGTCTTTCCTATCGTGTAGAGATGGGAGAGACCCCCATCTGTTCAGTGTGGGTGTTAAGGTTAATGTTTTTATGTGTCTGCTTGCATGTGTTGTGCTGTGTAGATGTGCAGGCTCAGGTGCCTGTACGTCATAAAATTATGCTAATGTTTTACTGTTTGATCTGACAAATGTATTGTTTACCTACTCCCTGGAGAATGTTACCTTGAAGTGTGTTAATGTAGGCTAGTTTATTTCTATGTTCCTCTATTAGAAGTCTGACTTTCACCAGGTTTTAATAACATTTTTTTTACATTAACTACAACAGTATGTCCAGAACACAGGGACAAAATGGTGTCTTTTGTTGTCTAGTTAAAGCATCTCTTTGCTAAAACTCAGTAAAAGGTGAATATTAATGAAACAACTAAGCTGAAAAGATTTCATCTTTCAGTCTATTTCTTGTACATGTTTAAAGCATCATCTTACATTTTTGAAGTGCTGCAGCATTATATATTTTATACACATATTTTTCCTGGCTGCATGGGCGAGTAGTGGTTAGCATTGTGGTCTCACAACTAGAAGGTTGCTGGGTCAAGCCTCGGCTGAGAGAAAGTCTTACCGGGGTTTTTCTGGTTGCAGTTTTTATGTCCACCCTGTGAATACATGGGTTCTCTCCGGCTACTTTCTACCATCCAAAAACTGGTCACTCTAAGTTGCCTATAGAGGCGAGTGTGAATGTACAGTTGTTTTTGTGTGACTTTTCTTAAATTAAAAGCAAGTAGTTTGTAAATTTTTTCATTGATAATTGTGCCTAACTTCACTAATCTTGAGTCTTTTTTATTATTGTTGATGATATTTAAGTTTTAGACACAGAACAGTACACTTGTAAGAACATTTTAATTTAAGGAGAGCATATAGTGTGAGGTTAACAGTCTGACAATATAAAGTTGTAGCAAAAAAAATGTTCAGAATGTAATCGTATCCACCATTTCAATTGATGTTTTTATGCTAAGGATAGATGCTGTCATTTATTTGTAAGAAATACTTAAATTGCAGCAAAAATGAGTATTGAACACCGCACTGTGTTGGACAGTTTTTTGTTTAGTTTTTTTTTTTATGTATTAGACAGTTGCGGGTCATACTTTGGCAGATTCCCTTAGTAAACTAACACTGAAAATAGGTATCCTGTATGCATCTTTCCAACCTACCTGTACTCTGAGCTCCCTCCAGTAACTAAAAGTCAGTTGGATGTGGTCTAATATCCTGGGGTCTCATTTATAAAACTTTGCGTAGAATCTCTACTAGAATCGTACTTGCGCAAAAAAAAAAAAAATGTTGCAGCGGCAGGTTACAAGTCTGATTTATAAAACTCTGCTTACGCGAAGATTCACTCAATTTCTTTTAATAAATCGCAACCTTGACAAAAAAGTCGCTCAGGTGAATTTGGGGGAAACAGGCAGCCATTGCACGCAGCTTCCACTTGCAATGTGTTCTCTACACTGCTGTGCGGCAGAATGAATGACTGGACCCAGGATACCGGGCACAGGTCCATATTGAGTCACAACCATCTTGCACATTAACTGAATACATATTTTTGCAGTTCACAGTACATAGATGTGAGAGCACACCTCTGGGGAATCTAAGTCTGCTTATCAGCCAGTCATAATCAGGGGCAAGGAAATATTTGTTGTCCTTAAACAATATCCCATCCCGATCCTGCTGTAAATCTGCAAGTAGCGAAGCTCATCGCGAGTTACTGCAATACTTATATTCTTACACAGTAAACACAGTTAATAGATCATAGCAACATTTTATTTAGTATAATCATACTAAGCTTGGATGCTTAAATACGTATTTATGATATAAATACCTCAGTTTTAAAGTATGTCAATAATAATTCCATGTTTTTGTGTTTTTGATTATAACAATACAAAGTCTGACATGAATGATGATAAACATGGTTTAATGTGGCGTAAATGTATTATCTTATTTGCTGTCCCACCAGATTTACCTCTCCAAAATGTTACCACGCAAAGTCCAAAATTGGCGCAGCAATACACACTTTTCTACACTTTCTTTTTATAAATCCCAAACTTTGCTTGGTAAAGTACTTACGCAATCTTCAGGCCTGTTTTTTGCATAAGCAGGTTTTATAAATGAGGCCCCTGTTCATTTTGTCTCAGTTTCTTTACTACCTTCCTTTGATAATGTCTGTTTTTTCTGAATCAGCCATGATGCATCTTTAAAGTACAGTAGCCAGTATGTTAGATATCAAATTATTGGCTGCAATTAATATTGACTGCCATCAAATCAAACCAAAAACACATTTTAATTATATTATGTATTCAATAATCAAAATGATGATTGCCAATAAAGATTAAATATTGATGGAAAAGCATAAAAGCAACTTGAAACATATGCAACTTGATTTAAATTTGACTTTTGGTGTAGGTAGCGATGAGGAGGCTGGCCATATTTGTTCAAAATTTCTAACACGATGCAATAATCCTCTGCAAACCTATATAGTCTAAACATAGAGGTATTGTTGTTGCTTGTATTGATTAACATGACATTTTAGTTTCAGAGCAACACAGAGAAACAGTAGTTCTCAGTCAGTACCTGGAGATGAGGCATTTTAAGAGAAGTTGGAAGGTACAAACTAAAATCAGTGGAGGTATATAATTATTTTGTCTCTGTCTTTTTTTAGGACGCTCATATGGGGTTTGTCTGGTTTTCTGCAATCCCTGGTCATTTATCAGAAGACAAAATGTGCCATTTAGGTTTATTGCTCTGTCAAAGCACGCATGTGCAATTGTGCGTGTGGTTGTGTGTGTTCGTGCTATTGATGTATTATTACCCTACAACGTGCGTGCGTGCGTGCGTGTGTGTGTGTGGCCATGGCAAGTGCCAGCCTGGCAGCAGACATTAGTCAGAGCAGAGACAGAACATGCTGTCTGTCAGGCTGTCATGTTGCTATAGTGACACTGTCTGCTTCTCTCAGGTGCTTCTGGGAAACCATTCCTCACCCAAACCAGTCTGTCTGGGTGCCAGCTACAGGACACAGCTCCCTTTTTTCCCCTCTTAGCAGCAACTCTGTTAAATTTTTTCCAGTATTTTGTTTGTTCTTTCTTCCATCTTTTCTTTAAACACATTTAGAGGGTTTTGGTGCAGAAAAATTAAACTGCAGAATTTCTTTTTGGTTCATCTATGTTCATTGACCAGTATTTTTTCCCTCTGACCATGTACAATCCGCTCATCAGACTTTCTGCTTTTTAGGTTTTCATTACTTCACTGCATACTTCATTACTACCACTCCCCTGAGAAGTGTTTTAAAAATGTATTTAAAGGTAGAAAAAAACTGCTTAAAAAATTAAACGGTTAATAAATTATCTGATTTAAATGATTGTTTACCTTACTCTTTTAACCTTCTCTTTGACAGATTTGCATCAAAGTTAGCCGTTCTTACTTCTTATCTATTTTAAAGATGCTAATTGTTGCAACATTACCACCACTTTCTAACTTTTATTTTCTTTACACCAGGGGGCTGTCACTTGTGTGACCTTTTCTAGGACAGGAGAGTATTTTTCATCTGGAGGCTCTGATGAGCAGGTGATGTCACTGTAAAAATTACATTTGATGTGAATTACAGATCAAAGTTTTCTTTGACTTTTTTGCCCAATCTATTCAAGGTACTTTTTTCTTATTTGATTTTGGTGTGTTATTTTAGTCTCAGTTAATAGTGTCTCTACAGGTAATGGTGTGGAAAAGCAACTTTGTCAACTCTGAATCCAATGATGGTGTGAGACAACAGCATAAAAGTGTATCTACCTTGCAAGTACCACAAGCCAGTTCCACAGCTTACCTCCACCTTAATTCTCAGCCATCTATACTCTGCAGTCAGGTAAGACCAGACAACAAAAAGAAAACACCTGTTCCTAGTTTTGTCGACTATGTAGCTATCCCTGAATCCTACAGAAGCAGAGGAATGGCTTGCAGATAAAGATTCAGCCAGCCAGGAATCAAACAGGGGACTGAACTTTAAAGATAATTTTAACATGATGTGGGATGCAGCCTTACTACTTTGCTATCAGGTTGCACCATCTGACAGCAGTTCTGCATGACGTCCTATCCAACATTATGTGTATCCCAAGAAACACAGATGTGCAGTGGTTAAGGCATGTTCTAGTAATTCAGTGGTTCACAGACTATAAAAAATATGCAGAGCCACAAAGACATCACCCATTGGTTTGTAGACTAGTTTTGTGATAAGTTTGTTATTAGCCAGACTGGTTTTTTAAAACCACAAATAACGTAAAAAAAACAAGGGGTTAGCTGAGAACCTAAGGTTGCCAAGCAGATCCACAGGAGGGGTGTCATTGTATTGATTTTCACTCTTAGTTGTGTTTTATGTCGGAATTATTAAAAAAAACTTTCAATTTTAAATTAACAAATTTCTGCACAAGTTAGTTAATGCTTTGTGCATCTTTGACATTAACACGGGGTTATAGATGGCAACATTTTTTTAAACCAAAAAAAAGCTGGGCTTTTTAACATGGGATCAGTGGAAATGTTATTTTGGGTATGCAAGGATTTGGACCATCCATCAGACCATCTATGCATCCATCCTTTTTTTATGCTGTTTATACAAAGATTCATTAAGTATATTCCTTAAAGTGCCCACAGTAAATTTAAAGTTTGTGCAAATATCAGTATCACTGACACTATAAAGAAATGGACCAAAGCAATAAATTTAATATGAACTAACCTACTTTTTTCATTACTGAGCTATTAATGCTAACATATAAATAAAGAAACAATGTTCACAAGCAGACATGCCTAACTTGGGCACTGAATGCAGTGATTTTTAGGTTGACAGTTGTGGTCTGATAGTTTGTAGTCCAAATTTTTTAAAGGGCAATGGTAATATCTCCTTATGCTCTTTTAAGAACTGGCTCCCCATCCATCAGCCGAGCTTTTAACCTACCTGTGTCTTTACCACTGTTTTCAGAGTCAGATATTTTCACCTGACTTTCAGATAAGCCCTGTAATGGACTGGCGACCTGTCTAGGGTGTACTCCAAAAGGCTGCTGGAATAGTCTCTAGCTACCTGCGGGCTTAAATTGGATAAGGTTAAGAAAGTGGATAGAGGAGGGACTTTCAGATGTTTGCTTTTTAGAAGGATCAATTGTTGTTGTTGTAAAGTTTTATGGCACTCACAACATTTTAATGATCTGTAAGTTCAAATGCATTTTTTCGTCCTGTCTGCTGACCTTGTTTTTCTTGGCTTAGTCATACAGATGCAGTTTAAACTTTAAATCACAGCACAAATGTGGAAATGTTGAATCAAGTTCATGAATTAGGTGAATGGAATTGTCTCAAATATATTTAAAACCAAATGACACACAAATACATATGTGTGTATATTTATGTATATTTTTCTTTGTGTGTGTGTAAAGATCAGTGTCAGAGATCTTTGTGTAAGGTGCTTACTTTTATTAAAAACATTCAAAGCACTATTACATGCAGATGCAGAGATGAGCTGAAAATGAAAGATGCACATGCACTGATGCCCCTCAGCTTATTTCCCCCATGCTTTGCCTTCCTTTGAAGTCTGCAATCTACCCCAAAGCTACCTTATTTCTCACATGTAGGGCATGAAATGCATGCATATTTACACATTTACACTTTGATGTCGAGGAAGTTTCCTCCCCCCCAACACTTCTGATTAGTATAAATGGAGCAAAGAAAAGTTGTGAAATTCATTGGTACTACTGGTCAGTTTTCAAAACAGACAAAATGAGGAAGTCATGGAGTAGGATTGTTTTCTTAGCACTGACTAATGTAAAAAGATAAAACTTTTATATGAGATTTTGAAATGATCTTGTAAAGTATCTAAATTTCAGATATGTGTAACCTAACACATTAGTGTAAAACTAATGTTATTACAATACATAAGACACTCCATTGTTCTGGTTCTCATTGTATTGATTGAATTTACCAACTAAGATATTTAGATTATATCCTGAGAGTCAGTTATTGCAAAAGTCAGTTACTCTTTATTAAATTCAGATAGACATACTTGCTTTTAAATCCATTTTGTGCTGGCATCTTCTGCAATTTTGTTAGTGTAATTTAATAGAGCATTATCCTCCGTTTTTCAGTAGAAGCCTGCATGCTCTGATTCCACCACACCCTGTTTGACTTATATGTACAGTAAGTCTATCCAGGAAAAGCTCCCCTAAATGTTTAAAATGTAGTTAAAATAAATTTGATGTAAGTACAAGTACAAAGAGACATTACAATGTATACATTTCTCAACATTAAGATATTAAAATAAATAAGTCAAATTTCAATAATCTTTACAAAATGCACACTCTAGTTTCACGATCAGGTTTGCTGATAGTTGGTAATTATTATCCTCCACTGAATTGTTGTAAATATTTAATTGCCATAGACATTGAAAGGGAAATCTGCCTATTACTTTTAAATATTGTCATCTGTTCAAGTGGAAGATAAGTTGCCTTTCCTTTAATATCTCATCTTTTAATTTTATGTTATACACTTTATTATTGTAACGTTAAAACTGGCACAATATACTTCTTCTCTGAATGCTATAAATGAAACAAGAGGAGACAGCCATTCGTTTAGTGGCTTATACCTAATTTGAGGATTGCTTACTGAAGCTTACACCTTACATATATGTAAAAACAGCAGGCTAAAGGGAGAATAATACTCTGCTGTAGATGCACACATAATCAACTTTTGGCCTGTGAGAAATGCACCCTATTATAGCTTCCACATTGAGAATTGTGTTCGTATTGCCTGGCAGATACTGAAAGAATTAGGCTTAACATGCAGACCTCCAGCTGAGTAATTGAACAAGTTAATACTTTTTCAACAAATTACTGTGTGCGTAATTGTCTTCCGAGAGCTAAACACACATTCTGATGGAAAAAAAACTGACATTACTTTCATATCACTGGAGACTTTAGTGGAGGCTTAAAAGTTGAACAACCAGAAAGCAGAATATTCAAAAAGGATTAGCATGCAGAAATAACCTTTTTCATAATTTCTCTAACCCCATAGAAATGATTGACATTCAGAGATGTTTGTAGACAGCACCAGCTGATGCCACTATAATAATGTAACAATCACATCCAATTAAATAAATCACTCTTTACCTTTTTCTTGATCAGGCAGTTAAAAACTACTGATTATTAAATGTTCATGCAGCCATTTCACAAATGGATGGATTAAAATCTGTTGATTGTCAACAGAAACAACATAAAAGGCAACTGGTTATTTATACTTGTATCAAACATTAGTTGTTTTAAAAGAAAAAACAGAAGTAATTAATTTAATGCATCTTGCAAAAGTTGCAGAATAATATAAAGCAATCAAAAATATTATTTTATTACAAGAACAACAAAAATAAACAAATGCTATTAACTGTCTGAAAGGAGTCCAAACTGTCCAAAATATAAACATGGGAGTTTCACAAAGATCAGTGTGTCTGCATTTAAAATAACATACTGTTTTTGTCTGTTGCAGTAACCTTTTCTACATGAATTGTTTGGTGTACCCGCTCCTCCATTGTCTCATTGTTCCAATTATACTTGATATGTCAGTTCAGCCATCTTTATGTCTTACCACATAAAGCCTAAACTGTCCATTATATTTTACTCATCATCAGTCAGCCAAATACACATTGAGGAAACCTTTTTGCAGAAGTCAACTATTTACATGAATATGGTTATCCAGCTTATTAACTGCACACCATCAAGATGGAATCAGGGGATGAAAATATGCTGGATGATTTTCTGTCTGTGCACTGATTATAAAGCTGGTGCTGGAGTCGAGTACATGACTCAGTAAAGGAAAAATGAGATACTCATTAGAAATTCTGAATAAGACGGAGATTAAAAAGATGAGGGCCACTGCTGAACCACGAGTACGCCCCAAATGGCAAATACTGTGATAGTGTTGATGCAAATATTTTATTAAACCTTGCATATTCCCACAGTAAAATAGTTTGCTACAAGTTACCATGTTAACATAACCATGTTAAAAAAAGAGCAACATGCATGACAATGAATTCTTTAGTTGTGTATAACTCCCAATCCCATTAGCTTTTATTTCACAGTATTGACCTTACAGTATTTGTAGAATAGTTGGTTTAATATAAGCTGCAATTTGTACAGTTTATGGTCCAAAGTTAGACATGTATGTCAAAATGGAATTGTTGGAACAGAACAAGGCATGGTATATTCAACCACACTTAATCTTATGCAAATGTAATTTACCAACAAATAAATAAGCAGAGTTAAAAACCAATCAAACAAAACAGCTAGACAGAACAGTGCCACCATCACTGGTGGTTAACATGTGACATCCATGCACAAACAGACCCACAAATGGAGTTTCACAGACTAACAGTGAAGCATCAGAAAAAAGTTTAGGTTTCATCCTATTTGACTTCCACAGTCTTATAAGTCAGTTAAATAAACACGGGCAAACCAAGGCCTCTTATCTTTATCTCACTTACGCACGCACACATCTTCTCGTTTACCTATTGATTTTTCTTAAATTGTTTTTTTTTTGCAGAAGGTAAATTGCCAACAAAGATGCAGTATTTTTTATAAACTATTAACTAATCCTTCAAATTGTTTTGTTTGTCTTATGACTTCCTGTTAACTCAACGAGGTCAATACATTGAGATACCCAAGGTGATTAGCAGGGGCAATAAGGTTGGCACCAACACAAGGTTGGTGGCTTGTTTTGCCCTCTTAGATGTCAGGATGTTTATTCTTCCTGTAACCGTTGACTCTTGGGCTTGCAGAGCCCTGCGCCTGTGACCAATGCTTAGGAAGCAGTACCTGGTGGGGCTGGTGGGCTGCTGCCTCTGTTCCAATAGGGTCTGTGCAAGACAGAAAAGAGAAAATAAAAAAAAATAAAATAAAAATGTGGCTATAATGAGGGCAAGACTACAGTTTTGTAACTGTAAGATGTGTGCTTTCAGTAGAAGTGCTGTTTGTCCATTTGTCACATGCAGTT
>JBAMIG010000003.1:14869897-14901726 GCA_037177335.1 Kiunga ballochi
CCCGTGACCCCGTTCAGGGAATAAGTGGTAGAAGATGGATGGATGGATGTTATATTTAAAATCAGTATGTGTGAAAGTGTGTATCAATTTAAAAACTTTGGGAAAAAGGCCTAAATATGACAAAAGGAAAACAAATAATAAAAATATGTCAGCAACTATTTTAAAGTTAAATTGTTACACCCTACACTATAATTATAGGCAAACAAAAAACACTCTGAGAGCCTGTTGTTGATGAAGGGAGTGGCAGCACAAGAGTCCTAAAGTGTAAGTGTGTGTGTTTGTGTATGCATGTATGTGTTTTGTCTGTGAGTGAGTGTGTGTGTGTAAATCACTGGAGGGAATAAAGAGCCATTGTCTGCAGCTGGTGCATCCCCCACTACTCCTCTCTGCAGCTGTGAGGAAATCAAATGCTACTCTTTTCCTCCTCTCTGCCTATGTCACGGCCCGCTGATGCCTTATTAGGTCTTCGTTTGGTGAAACTTAGTGATGGTTTGTTTAGTGTTGTGGATAACCATCAAACTGTTACAGATAGAGAAATACTCTACATAGCACCATCAAGTTTCTTTACATTCATACCTAAGTCTTGAAATAACAATTTGTCCAGTTAGTTTTTAGTTTTTTTTATATTTGCCTAAATATTTAACAATCTGGTTCCACATGAATGACAAATCTACAAAGCGTTTGCACAAGAGACCTGAATTAATGATTCAGAATACATCATGTGAGGAACCTCAAGATGACAATTTTTCAAGTAGGGTCTGTCCGTTTTATAATAGCCCTCCAAATCTATTATTTTTAGTTTTTAACACGGACCAGATGTTTTTTAATTATTTTATTAATCTAATCTTCAGAATACAATATATACTATAATATAAACTGTAGGTATACATATACATGAAATAAAACACTTCTCTATTATTTGATTCAATCAAATGTTGCATTTCATAATCTAAAGACTTAAAAATTGTGTAATGTCAACAAAATATAATTTGGTTGCATGATTTGTTTTGATTAGAGGCTAAAAGTCAAGTTTCAGTGAGAAATGTTTCCTGTAATTTATTTGTGAGTGTAACATGTGGAGGTGTATGGAGTGGGTGGACTGAGTGAGGGGGTTGAGAAGACTAAAGAAAAAGCTGTCGATGAGGCCAAAATCAGTGCATCTTGATGTGACTTGCAATTCTTTCTCTGTATAGTTTATTAAAACATACCTGGTACCAAACTGGAACAAGATTAGGACACCAGAAATTAAAATGTTAAAAAATCAGGACACAAAAGATACTTTCATTTGCAATTTTTTCTGAATGTAAATCAAAATCAGAAGGCAAAGAAGTTCAAATGACTTTTTAATTTTTAAACATGCATGTTACTGCCCAAAAAACTTGGCTCGAGAGTTTGAAGTCAAAGACAGTGGAAAAAGGTATAAAAGTTGTGACAAAAGAGCAGAAAAGTTATGTAACATTTAGAGATCGAACTGATGAATAGTCTGATGATAGGAAAAATTATTTAATTTGATCGGTTGTTTTGAAAAAACAAAAACAAAACAATGGACAGAGACATGGTGCTGTTTAGAGTTCTGCAGCCTTAATAGGTCTGCTTGGTCCCTCAAGGTTCAGCTAGATAGGGGGTAACAGCACTTCAGATGGTTTAAACACAGACTGTATAAAAGACTGGTATCACCCAAAGGTTTTTGAAGAGCTAAAGTGAAGCTTGGTAGGCTGTTCTCACCATCGCCATCTCTGCATCGTCTCATGTGAAAGCAAGATACAAAAATGGACAAAGAGGTGGAGCTCAGGAGGGAGCTGAGAACGTGGTGGTGCAGGATCAATGTCTATCAAACTCTGAGCTCCCTGTAGCTAAGAGCTAACCATGCTTACTTGGATCTAAGAGAAGCTAACAGACAAAGGTGTGCTGGGGAAAGCAAAAGTGTGCTGTTAGCAGACTAGGTTGTTCTATACAGAAAACAGATACCTGTCACCACATCATCTGCAAACCTAATCCTTAGGCCACCAAACCAGATCCCTACAACACCTTGGTTGTGACTAAACATTCTGTGAGTTCAGTATCTATGAGGAAGAGCAGCCTTGGAGGTAGCCAACCCTCACTGTTAACAAATCTGACTTACTGCAGACCAAGCCCTGAACTGGTTTTACAGGGGCCGTACATCATGGGATTTGCTACTCCAAAATCCTTCATTGCCCATTCTGAATCCAAGATTCAACCATCCGATAAATCCTCCTCTCCAGGACCTCTGAATGGACCTTACCAGGAAGGTTGAAGAGTATGATCCTCTTTAGTGGGAGCACACCCTCCAGTCCCCCTTCTTAAAGGTGTGTCAGCCAAAATACCCCAAAGGAGCTGTAAGGATTTCTTGATGATATCCACCCCTGGAGCCTTACCATCAAGAAGCTTTTAAACCACCTCAATAAACTCAGTCCTGGATATAAAAGAGCCCACCTCTGAATCCCCCTGCTGTTTCTTCATTGAAAAACATGTTTGTGGGATTGCCAATTATAATATAGAATTTGGCTTCGTATAAATTCAAACTTCACTTGATAATTTGAGCTTTACTACAGACTGGTGCATTATTTAGTTCACATAGCAAAGCAGCTTAATGGGTCATGGGAATATTGCAGTATTGCTAAATAGACCACATTCTGCATATATAATGACAACAGAGTTCAGGTAATTGACTTGTCTGCAGACTCTATCTTCTGAGACAACTTGTGCAACACAAGATCAAGCTTAAATGTAAAAACTGCTTTCTGGGGCAAAGACTTCATATGATGACAAACTGTTGCAGAGATTAAGTTAAGAGCAGAAGTAATGCAGCATTGACAGATATTAGCAGAGGTAATGTTCTTCCATTATGCAGCCTCTGTCTGTTGATAAGGCCACGGTCTCCACAGCTGGAAACTGTGGTCAAACTCTTAGCAGGTATTTATTAACAACAGCTGTATAGTTTAATGCAATATGACACAGCATGCATGTCACAATGTGGATCAATGAAAAACTATTTATTTGTAAGTATTACCGCTTTGTATTTCTGGTTTATTGTCTATACTTTTTGTACACGGAGATAAAAATGAAGGGTGAAAAACATTCCATAGTACAACTCAGTCCTAAAAATAAAGCAACACCTGTATGGCAGAGTCAAGCAAAATTAACTTTGATCTGGTGCAACTGAAACACAGCAACAAACACATTAATATTTTTGAGTAGATTTTGTTACTGAAAGTAGATTATTGACCAATATCCAAGACAATAATCTGATCACAAGATATTTTAGAGTAGCTACACAATTAAACTTGAAATAAAAACAAAAAAGGCAAATACAATTATTAAAATTGAAATATCAACATTACTAAAAACGTTACTCTTACATAGATAGCCTATTTTATGAAAAAAATTATGTCTAAAACCAATAACAAGGGACGCATTTACAAAGGAAATTGATTTCTGAAATAATCACAGAATGTTAGACTAGCAGTCTTAATGAATGGGTAATATCTCATGAAATTAGTATGAGCTCGGGTAAATCCTCAGCAGCTCTGCACCTTTAAGGCTCTCCGCTCCTCCTCTCCTCTCCTCAGTGACAAACCCGCAGAGCCTCTTTAATGCGTTCAGTGGAAATGACAAACCAGTGGCGCTCCACTGGCAAGCGTGTCAAATAATAACAGTAATCATGGGCTTTACCCTCGGCAGCTTATTCCAAACTCACAGTCGAAGGCGCTAACGAGGCATCCGTGGGTCATTTCGTGGAACCGCGGACGCCTCAAAGTTGGATTGGACCCGCTTACATGGACGTCCATGGACTGGATTGAAACCTCCACTTCTTCTATCGGACTGAGCAAGGGAGCGAAAGAAACCCCTGCATGTTCAAGTTTCCTACCCCAACCAGAGGGACATTCGATTCGATGTGCGTGCGTGCGGAGGTGTGTGTTGGGTGCGTTGCGCCCGCAGGAACAGCAGCAGGAACCGCGGTCGCGGGAGCTGAAGTTTAGCGCCGTGATTTTTGTTTTGTTTCCTGATATTTTTTTGTTTTGTTTTTGTTTTTGTTACCTCTATTCTGTTGTGTTGTTCTCATGTCACCGCGGGGAGCAGGCGGATTAACGTTTCCTGATGAAAATTAATCATCTGTGCAGAGGCTCTGTGATCGTGACTATGATGATGATGCCCAGTAAGAGCGTAGAGTGGCTGCAGGAGGAGCTGGAGTCCGGGGCCAGCGCTCTGCTGCTGCTGGACTGCAGACCCCATGAGCTTTACGAGTCCTCGCACATTGAGTCGGCCATCAACCTGGCCATACCTGGCCTTATGCTCCGGAGGCTGAAGAAGGGCAACCTCCCAATCCGCTCCATCATCCCCAACAACGAGGACAAGGAAAAATTTGTCAAGCGGTGTAAGACGGACGTGGTGGTTTTGTACGACGAGGCGACTTTGGAGCGGCAGGAGTCCGGGCTGGGAAGCTCAGTGATGGGGCTGCTCTTGCAGAAGCTGCGGGACGATGGGTGCAAAGCTTTCTATCTGGAAGGTATGCTTGCTCACACACAGCTAGGTGTGATTTTTAGTGTCCTTAATTCGTTTTATAAGCAGTTTTTCCACAGGAGGGAAGTAGTTCCCTCTTGCGATTACGATTCCCCCTCTAGGCTATTTATGGTAGCCTAGTTGTTCAGATTATTTTGAATTTGGCTAAAATATAATTTGTTTGCCACCATGTAATCACAACTATTAGAGATCTCTTAACTATCTTATTAGTACATACTATCCATATTAAGTGTTTGTAGAGGATATAAGTAAGTTGTAATGAAGCAGCAATTAAATAAATCCCCTTGTAATTGATCAAACCCTTGAAAAATAATCATTAATACACGAGGCCACCGCATCTGTGCCCATAGTTTGTCGTTATATGATTATAAGAGGCATAGGCCTAAAACATTGCGCTCCTGTCAGTGAAGCGCTTCAACTTTGTTGTTCGACAGATGTTTTACGCTCCCAGGCTGTGCGGTCACTTGGTTTATTTGTTTAGCTTCTAATCAACATATATTCAAACTAAAGCAGAGTAAAACGTTGTCTATTTTGTTTGAAGCAATATCTAATATATGTTTTCAATTAAATGCTGCTAAAATGGCCCCGCCATGTTGTGCTCCTTCAGGAAAAGACTGCCGTTTTTTCATGAATGAACGGAGAAACAAGGACACGACGACGCACTTTAAATACTCCTCCATTATGAAGATAAAAAAAGGGTCTTCAACTTAAAACAGACTGGATGTTTATTTAAAAGATACTTTGAAAACAGTACATATGGATGTAAGCTATCAGACACACAGACAACTGAAATGTTTGACGGGAGTCGCGCGAGCTGCCATTCACAAAAAACCCCACTGAGCTGTGTTGTGTTGGAGCGGTGCTGACTGTCCTGATTCTCCGCAGAGCTCAGCTTTTCTCAATGGAGCTCCTGTGTCCATTCTGTTCTCATGGATATACGATCATAAATGTCACATCTTTATTCTTTTAGTAGCTAGGCTATAGCTACTATGAGAATGGACTGTGTTAAATAATTAAGGCTTATAGCGTTTTCAAGAAAATACATCATTAGCTGTTTCTCACTCAGCTGCAGAATATAGGTCTACTGGCTATTAATCTTGTCTGTAAAAGTTGTTGTTAATGTATCTTGTTGAGGGTTCTTTATGTTTTTTTAAATAGGTTTTTTTTATTATTGGGTCTTTTACAGTATAAACGGTCAGTGAGCTTGGTAAAAGAAAATACAAGAGAAGTTCCCAAAAGGTTTTCCAGATGGAGCTGATCACAGCAAAATTGTGGATATTAGGCTTACTTTCCAGAAGATTTGGTGAAGATTAAAAATTTGGTGATGTTCAGAATTCCTATTGCTGCAAGAAAGCAAATAAAATATAAACATGTAGCAAACACAATATAGCCAAGGCACTTTGAATTCTTTATTAATGTATCTAGAAATCTAATAGGGTGAACATAAGATAAATATAGGACTATAATCAGGCGGGAAATCTCAATATGGGTGAAAATGAGCTTCTTGGCAAAAGACCCGAACTCTCCAAGTTACTCTTTTTTTATTTATTTTATCTTATTCCATTATTTTCTTCATTAGAAAGAGTTGAGTCTGAATTATTATATAAGCAAGAGGTTATTGCTTGCCAAGTAGGTTGAGGATTTTATTGTCTGTTGCAGGCTGCAGAATTTGTCTGGTAGTCGTGTAATGATTGCATTCTGATACAAACCACAATTAGTTAATCTCTTCATCTAGTGCAGTAAAGTCAAGGTTACTAATTTGCTCCCCCACTTCCCCAACAAACTAAGTCTCAATGGAGAAAAATATGAATATGAATATAAAAAATCCCCCCCCAATTCCTTCCTCCAATGTATTTCTGTGGGTAAAAAAGACTATCTACTGAATGAGTGTTTTAATTTTGGTCTTTCTCAGGAGGCTTTAACAAGTTCCAGTCGGAATACCCCGAACACTGCGAGACCAATTTGGATTGCTCATCTCCCAGCAGCTCCCCCCCGAACTCCGTCCTCGGTTTAGGTGGACTTCGCATCAGCTCTGACTGTTCTGATGGAGAATCTGACCGCGAGCCGGGCAGTGCCACTGAGTCTGAGGGCAGCCCGCTCCCCAACAACCAGCCTGCATTCCCCGTTCAGATCCTGCCATACCTTTACCTGGGCTGTGCCAAAGACTCCACAAACCTGGATGTGCTCAGCAAGTACAACATTAAGTACATCCTTAACGTGACTCCCAACCTGCCCAACATGTTTGAGCACGAGGGAGATTTCAAGTACAAACAGATCCCCATCTCCGATCACTGGAGCCAGAACCTCTCACAGTTTTTCCCCGAAGCCATTTCATTTATTGGTGAGTGAAGCTTTGTTGCTGTTATGTCACACATACAATGTAATACCAGTTTGAATTCCACACACATCCTACCCAGTCACTTTTTTAAATGTCCAAACATCACCAATATTTTACAGCAGATGATCAGTTAAACGTTAGATGCATGGATGATAGCAGGGTGATCCTTTTTTTTTAATCTAAAACATTCCTTCAACTCTGTTGGCAAAGACAAAAAAAACTTGCTTTTCTGTGTGTGAAAAGGTTTTGACCAAATTTGTTGGGGTTTTATGTAAAATTATGACATCTCCCAGAAAATAGGGTTATGGCAGATTTGGGTCGAGCCAATGTTAAATTGAGCTGTCTGGCTGGTCGTAGAATACAGAGATTACAGCAGACTTCTTTGGTTACAGCTAGATAATTATGGGTGAAGGAAACACAGATATGACAACATTGAGTCGCTGACAATAAAATAAAAATCCATAACTAATTGTTTCCACATATTATTTTTATTCTTTATGCAAGAATCTTGCAAGTTTTTACTTTTCCACTACAAATAGCTTGATAAATGGGAGACTATCACATTATTGTGTATTTAAAACACAAGTTTGTTGACATAATTCTACTCAGTCCACACATTGATGAACTTTTCATTACTTATTTAACTTCAAAGTTTGCAAAGTTTTGTTGGAATCTCCTCACAAGGATTTTTGGCCTTTCTTTTTTTCTGGAAAATGTGAGCGCATATTACATATAAATTTAATTTGGTCATCGACTTGGCAGCATGAACTCGTGAGCCAACTGACCTCAATCCTACAACAAGAGATGTAAGCAGAGAGTGAGGAGAGGAAGACAGACACTGGGAGGCGAAAGGAAGGAAAAAGCACTTAACTCTTGCTCTAATGGCCTGTTAAGATGCAAGTGAAAGAGCTGAAAACTGATAGGTGGAAGTATGCAGCCGCTTAATAATGTAAGAGGCTTGTTTTTTATTCAGTTTTATACACAAAAGATGGAAAACAGAAAGAATAGTGAGGTTTGATGTTATTAAACAAAGACTGGATCTGAAGTATTATTGTTAAAATGTATAAAAGCTTATTTAGGGTTTCTTTATTCTTTGGAAAAAACATTTAATTGCTGACATATTGGTGTTTTAAATTAATTCAGATTACATTAGAGTCATGTATTGTCTAATATGTCTACACATTTCTGCCTTTTTGGTATTAGTAAATCAAGTAAAATTGTGACTGTATCCTCTGTAAATTTTAGAACAGGCATCCTAAAAATTGCAGATATGGTTATTGTGAGTCTGCTGGACAACCATGTGTCAATGGTGGGATATTTTTTTAACTGATGCACTGAAGCACAACTGCTGCTATACTGTAGTGGGCTTCAGCGCAATAGTTGGGCAACAATAGAAAAAACTAACAACACAGTTACTGATTTCAGAAAGTCATCTCAAAATTAATGGCAAAGACAGGTTGATCAGTACAAATACCTTGGTTCTAAAATGACAAGCTGGAATTAGATTCCAATGTGGTGGCAGGCTAAGAAGACCCATTTATGCCTGTACTTTTAAAGAACTTGCAGGTTGTAGAAAAAAAGAGATTTAAAAAGAATTGAATCAGTTGTAACATTTTCATTTATTTGCTGGTGTAGACATGTTGGAAACAGGGTGGTGAAGGTGGCCAGCAAAATAACAGGGATACTACAGACTTTGCTACCTGCTGTAAATGTGCAGCAGGTGCTGAGAAAAGCCACCAGCTTTGTGGGAAAGCAGAACCACCCTCTGCATAAAGACCTCAAATTGCTTCCCTCAAGCTGAGATATGGAACTATACAATTTAGGTAGTTTATTTACTCAGCACAATTCAACAACGTGTTGATTCAACATGCTTTACAGAGACATTAAAAGATCACAACATAGCAAAAAACAAGAAGCATTATTTACAATTAAAAAAAGAGAAGAAAAATATTAAAAAGAGTGAATACCATACTAAGCAACAACACTTAAATAGCACCAGGTGAGCTTAAGTATTTTTATTTTATTGCATAGTTTTTGTGTGATGTTTTTAATTTATTTTTCAGTTTTCCCATTCCCATTTCCCATGTGACCATTCACATTTAGTGAATATAAATGTGGGGTGTCTTTAACCTTTTTCCTCTCATTAAAGTGATTTTTCTTTCCTAAGTTTAATTTGTAATGGCCAGACTTGGTTTGATAAATGTGATTGGATTTTATTGTTTGATGCAACATCTATTTGGGGACAAGACTTGTTACCTGAACTTTGATAAAAATGTAAAGGGGCAGAAAGCTAAATCATTTCACCTCTGAGTTTTCTGTTTTGCACTGCAAAACAAAACAAAGTGTCCCATAAGCCACACGCTACCTCTTCCACCCACAGAGACAGTGTATGATGTCATGCTATACTCCAGATGAAATTACACCTCTAGTTCTTCACATTGCAACTTTTTAAATCCCTTCAATCCAGAAATAATAGGATCCTGCTGACTGCCCTTTAAGATATTGGGTATAATTACCTGAAGAGTGTTGGTCTAAGTAGTGAATTGTGGTGAATCACAATCACACAGAATATGAATAGCTTTCTGCAGCCGACTTTAAAACCAATTCTAGGTCAAGATAAAATTTTGCTTTTGTGCTCATCTCATTTGTCTAACGTCAGCTTTCTCAAACTACTATTTAATCCGTCATGCCACATGTGGCCTGGAAATCCTACACAGCCAGATAATTTGAAAGATACCTCAATTTCCAAGAGGAGAGAATTAAGAAGAGGAAATCATTAGAAAATATCTAGCAGTAACTGATGGATCATTTGTGGATGCTTTTTCAGGACATCAACACTATAAAGGAAAGTAAATAAATGTATTGACCATCTGAAAGCAGTATTGAAATAAAGCTGCAAATAGCAAACAGCACTTCGACGTGAATGTTGTGTCACACATCATATTAAAGACAGTTTAAATTGATAGTTGAAAAATATCTCAATCTGTTAAAGGCCTCCTCTGCTCACTTTTGGTCGCTTCTCAGCTACAAATTTCATCTGCTACATTCATCTTTTGAGAAATTTCTTCAGTGTCTTGACTTTGAGGACCCTGAACGTACAGATAAAGCTAAAGTAACAGTAGTGATGCCCTTCGTCCTCCATGCAGCTTTCTGCTGTTTGCAAATTCCAAAAAAAGATAAAGGAAAATCCAACCTATTACTTTAGCAAGAGCGAATTACTTTTGTCAGTTCAGCTGGATTCATTAAGCCCCGCCCACCACTTGGTTTCCGCCTGCTGAAATCTGGGACAATGTTTAATAACTAGAAGTTATAAAACACACTATTGTATATTTAAGAAAAAACAGCAAGACAACCTTTTTTGATGATTGTGATAATTGTTCTGAGGTGCTGCCAGCTTGACGCAACGCACCGTTGCAGGTTGGGGAGAAAGAACCACACAAGAGGGTAAATTAAATCTGCATCACTTTTGGGGTGGGGGTCTTGCATTTAGGTGAATTTAGCATGAGAATAATTGGAGTTCCCAGATTATAAGATGAACGTAGATTTAAACAGGATTCTAAAAATATCTCTCATGCTCTCTTGTCTTACCCTCTTCTCCTACTTTCTGCAATTTCTTCCTCAGATGAGGCACGTTCCAAAAAGTGTGGCATTCTGGTTCACTGTCTGGCTGGAATCAGCCGCTCTGTCACCGTCACCGTGGCCTACCTGATGCAGAAGCTCAACCTATCACTCAACGACGCCTATGACTTCGTCAAGCGAAAGAAGTCGAACATTTCCCCCAATTTCAATTTCATGGGCCAGCTTCTGGACTTTGAACGGACACTGGGTCTCAACAGCCCCTGCGACAACCACTCAACTTCCCCACCACATGACCAGCTCTTCTTCACCACCCCAACCAATCACAATGTGTTTCAGCTGGACACATTGGAGTCAACATGAAAATAAGACTAAAGACTGTCACCTCCCTTCCCCTTTAAAGAGGGAGGCTGGTCAAGGTGATATGGTTACCATGGTAATGAGCAGCTGCACTGGAGGAGAGCAGCCAGTTTTAATGAATGTTATAGCCTTCTGAGGCTTGTTGTCTGAAAGCCTGTCCACTAAAAGGCATGGAGTAACAGTATGGGTCATGATGCCACGTTTAAGGGGACATATAGACAGTTTCTTTCACCCAGAGAAGGGAAATATTGGTTTACAATGAAGTTGTTCTCAGCGTTGATTGAAATTGAGGATGGAAAACAAAACCCCTGATGAACTTGTAACAAAGAACAAGAGTGACTTACTTAACTGAGTGAGAAATTAAGCAGCCACAACTGGACAGACAGCTTCATACAAAGACAAACAAGAGACAATAAAAACAAACAATATTTAAGAAGGAACAGCATTCTCTGTATCTATCTGTCCTGGCTCACTAGCTGAGCTGAATGGTGCCAAGTGGAGAATCTGGGATTTTCTCGAACGAAATATTGCTCTACTGAATGTAGAGTTTTTAAAAACCAAGGAATTAACACACACTCGCACACACAAAAGTATGTATGTTTGTATTGTACGTACTTGTATGTATGTTAACATGCATAGCTGAAAATGTATGAACAGTCCTTAACAAATTCAGTATGTCTATATGCATTTTTGTATATTTTTATGTACATTTACGTACAGATCTACACCATATATGAATATATACGCATAGAAATCTTATATTTGTCCAAAAACAAAGTGATTCAATCCAATAACGGCTTGAGAGATTGTAAAGCGAAAGACAAGGAATAAGTGTTGATTTTTTTTTCTTTTAATGACCTAATGCAGTTTGCACAGTGTCGTAGCCATTGACTTGCTGGCACTTGAGGTCGGTGCTGGAAGCAGACAGATAAAGAGACATTCAGAGAGGCGGAGTGGACAGAGGAGAGGCCAGTCCCAGGCTGCGACAAGTCCTGACAGCTGCATAGTGCAGTGGGGAGGGAGCACGAACTGGGCCCTGAACAGATCTTCTGGATAAAGCCTAAGTTAAAGCAGGCTGGGGAGGAGTTGGGCATAGCTGTAAAAATCAGATGAAATGTGTTAGATGTGGATATTTTATTTTACTTAAAAGGCTAACTTCGCAATAGTTGTCTTTTAAGTTTGTTATGCCAGAACTGGTTTCTGACGTCCCTGACTTTTGGTGTTTTTATCAGTTCAGGTTAATGTTTTAAAATTAGGCTTTTGGGGCACCTTATCATAAAAGTCTTGGTCAAAGAAGCACCTCAGCCTTCTTACATGACCGACATTTGCCAAAGAAAAGGAAACCAGGACAAAGAACTGTGGTGTTTTACCATGGTGTCAGCAGGAATTTAGTGATGTGGACTGGGACTGGCCGCCTCTTCAGACTGCACTTATAAAGCTTCACGTCCCGTTACCTGCATTAGAAGACAGTGAAAGCAAAGTTTTTCTTAGTAGGGATCTCCCATTTTATCAGACATTTTTGCGTGGGTTGATTCAGCCTTAAGCCTTGGGTATATTACATGAAAGCTATACTAAACAGAAATCAATATATGATTTATATATAATAAAATTAATATTAAGCAAATTGATATTTTCTGTGAGCATGCTTTGGTGCTGTATGCTCTTTAACAGTAAATGTAACAATTGGATGGATGTTGCTTTACCAGTCGAGAAGACCATAAAGACAGCGAGGCCTGTTTTTTTAACTACTGTTATTGCTGATCACAGCAGCGTTCAGTATGTAGTGGAAGTGCTTTCTGAGACTTTGTCCACATCTGCAGTACCCAAAGAAAAAATAAAATAAGCTAATTGCTTAGAAAAGCTACACAATTTTTTTTAGGTTTAGCTTTTTGCAAGAATCTTTTGCCAGAAAATACACTACCAGTCACATATGGTTTGAACCCAATTTTCCTATTAGATTAAATGGGAGTGTGTTAAAACCTTGACACTAAAATGACTGTTAATTGGACTTCAGGCCTTGTGACAAAAATACAGAATGATCAGTAACAGCAAATGTAATTTGAGACTGGAAAAAAGGTTAAAAAAAATGCACTTATTTTAGAGCTTTTCATGCTGTGACTGTAACAGAAATATGTTGCAAATGAAAGGTGGCATGGTTTTTACAGGCAAGGCAGACAAAGGACAGAATAACTTTGTGCTCTAGAGTAAAGTCAGTTTCAGGTGTAAGGAGATATTTAGTTTCACAAAGATCAGTTTTTGGAGGCTCTAAGGCAGCTGATTGAAAACACGTTTTTCAAACATTTCGGTAACTTCTTGGCCGAGATGTGTATGATTTTCATGTAATAAACAGAATAGTTATCCAACAGTAATTTTAGTTTTGCATGAAGCCAAAAAAAATAAGAAGAAACTCTTTTTCAAAGTGCAGATGTGGACTGGGTCTGAACAGAAACAGAACTGGGTTTCAGAGGGCACAGCAGTCAAATCTATCAGTTGGTTTAGCTGGCCTTACATAATCTTTCTAACATATTTCTAACACTGACTGTTCAATACTCTTTGTATCTCACTTGAGAAAAACGTGAAAAATGGTTTCTCTGTTATTTGAATAAGTAGACAGTGATAATAGACAGCAATCTGTCTTCTTACTGTGACGGGTCACACGAGGTCCGCTTTGTTACTCTGCAATATATCACAACACCTTTTTTTGCAGTATTTTGTACATCCGAGACCTCAAACGTTTTTGAATTTATCATCTTTTGTACGTTATCTACACAATATAAGTACACAAGATCCAGCTTAGTGACGGCTTGTGGACTGAAGTAACATTTCACCTGGGGTGTCTAAAACATGAGACCAGTGTGTCTAACCTGAGGCTAGATTCACACATACACTTTTCAGCCATCAGCGCTTGCATCTCATTCCCTTTCAATAGAGTGACATTTCAGGATGCTGAAATGAATACTGGAGTGGTTGCATTGCTTCATTACCGTAGCTTGAGGTGGAAGGTTGAGAACATTTTTAACTTGTTTAGCAAACCAAACAAACCAGCCAACAAATACAATGTCTGACTGTTGCTAAAATTCATAGCATCAGGCCCAGTCACCTGTCAGGGTTAAAGCATCATATTCATGCAAACCTTGCCTTGAGTGAAGTCCTTGACGACATACACATTCTCACAGCCACAGCTGAGGTTCAGCATGTCAGCCGACATACACGGCTTACATAATTACAAGGTATTTTTCTGTCATGTTTTGATATAATGTGCTCTATGCTATTCCCGTGGCCTTTCAATATGAATATACTGTATATCTCAGTATATGTATGTTATGAATTTATATGCAAAGTTCCTCTTATATTACAGTATCAGAGATGAAAATATGACCATGCTTGAACAGACTTTCTTTGTCTGGATTCATATCCCACATACTCTAAAACAAAAAGAAAGACTGAGGACTTGATCTCTTGCACCCTAGGACTGAAATCTATTTCAGGACAGAGCTTTTTCTATTTAAAATTAATCTGGTCATTTGCAAGCTGCTTTCTTGTGTTCTTGTGTCTTTATAACAACAAAAGAGAAGCCAAGTGTTTTTCTCTGTTTGTACATTTTCCAGATCACGGGAACGAACGTTTCTGTGTCCGTAAAACTTGTAGCGACAGTACATCCTGACAAGAATGTGCTTGAGGGGGAATGATGCGTGTAAAAGAAGGGCAAAGGAGAGGCAAGAGGTGGTGCCATGAAAAACAAAGTGAAAGAAAAAGTGAATGATTTTAAAATGTTACCTCAGTGAGGAATTTTTCAGGGATTTTTTTCTTCTTTTTTTTGACAATGCATCTTGCATCGTGTTACAGCTTCAGTCACGTTGAATAGCTGTTTTGTATTGTGCTGTAAACAGTTTTTTTTTTAAATAAGATGCAATCTGTCTATGTATACAAACAAGGGGCATGTTAATGAGGGAGTTTCACCTTTCTGTCTACTGAAAGAAATATGATTGACCCTCTGTATTGTACAGTGTATGGAAACAACACAAGACATGTTTATACCGCAAATAAATATTGAAATATTTTTTTTCTGTAACATGTTTCCTTCTAATTTCTTATAAAAAAAAGATTTATTTTCTAAATCCATAAATAATATTGTAAGATTAGCACACTTGCACAAAAATGAGAGAGCAGGTGTTTCCAGCTTTAGCCAAACAGAGCTACCACTGAACATGGTAGGTGTGAGCAGCTGGCTCCATGCCTGTTTACATTTAGCATAGCTCTATGCTAAACTATTTACAGTACTTGATCATATGATATCATAGTAGTTTCAGGTATATTATCAAAATAAAACATGTCCTCATCCACACCTCATTTTATTACAGCAATATGCTAATGGTTTATCCTCAAACACCTAAGCATTATATATATATATATATATATATATATATATATATATATATAAACATTATAAAAAAGGGTGATGGAAATTTAGCATATAGAGTAATATCCCATTCTCTTAAATTATTGAAATGTGATTTAGAATACAAATAATAGCAACACCATTTGATTATCAGTTATGCTTCAGCTTCTTCCATAGAAAATAACTGTGAAGCATTTGGAATAATGAATACAAAATAAAAAAAAATCAATCAATAATTGAAAGTTAGAAGCAGCAAAAAATATGTTCAAAATTGGTTGAAGATGTGTTGATTAAATGTTCACATTTAAATGTATTGACACACTTCAGGATCTCTCTAAATACTCTATGAAATATCGTCTTAGTTTATATCATGTTTTTCTTTCCAGGTTGATACAACTTTTAAAAAATGGAATATCAGTTGTGATGCAACTTTTTTGTTCTCATACAGAATGTCATCCATAGCTGAGTAGCATGTCAGTCAATTACACCAAATACTATTTACCTTTTGACATTTCTTATCAAATGCATCTAGTTAAGGTAGTCTTTTCAAAATTTTTCCATGCTGCCACTCAGTTTTTCTTTTTTTTCTTTTTTCTTATGTGTTTTTCTTTATACTTGCTTTTGCCTGCATGCAGATGTTTCTTTTTGGTCTTCTCAGACTGGATACAAGAATGGCACGTGTGTATGAAAGATAGGAAGGGATATAAGAAAAAGACTGAGGAAGCGAGAAGGTAGAGGAGGGAACGAGTTTGTGACTGGCATCATTGAACTGAATTGACTATAAATATCTTTTCTCTTTCCTTCTCTCCTCCAGAAATGTCCTTTCGCATCTCCTTACACCGGCTCGCCTTCACATTGGCAGTGTTTCCTCTATGGTTGTGCAAGTCAGCCATTCACTTTATAGCAGTTCAGGCATGACATCACAGTGGTAATGCATCACCCCGTTTGAACAAGCACATAGAGTTGCGCTCATAAGAATTGCCGAATTGATCTATTTTGGCCATTTTTCAGAGAATATGAAGGATAACACAAAAAACTTTCTGTCACTCATGGTTAGTGCTTGGCTGAAGCTATTACGAAACAACAGTGTTTACAGTTTTGTTTAAATAATTGTAACAGCAGAAACTGCATAAAGACCCTGATGAAAAGTTTACATACCCCAGGTTATTATAATGTGGCTTGACAGCTCAGAGACTTTTGTGGTAGTTGTGGATAAGGCTCTTTATTTTGTCCAATGATAACATTTCCCATTTTTCTTGGCAAAAGGCTTCCAGTTCCTGCAAAGTCTTGGGCTGTTTAGTATGATCTGCACACTTGAGATCTCCCCAGAGTGACTCAATTATATTGAGGTCAGGAGATTGAGATGTGCCACCCCAGAACCTTCCCTTTATGCTGCTGCAGCCAATGACAGGTCCACTTGGCTTTGTGTTTTGGATTATTATTATGTTGGAAAATCCAAGTATGTCCCATGTCTAGCTTCTGGCCTGATGAGTGCAAATTTTCCTCCTATGTTGTTTGATAACATGCTGCATTAATCTTGCCATCAATTTTGACCAAATGTCATGTGCCTTTGTAGCTCACACATCCCCAAAACATCAGTAATCCACCTCACTTGTTTCACAGTAGGAATGATGTATCACAGGCCTTGTTGCTCCACACTAAATAAAACATTTACGGTTGTGGCCAAAAAGTTCAATCTTGGTCTCATTACTCCAAATGTTTCTGTCTCAGAAGTGTTGAGGCCTGTCTCTGTGTTGCTTGGCAACTTGGAAGCGTGATTTTTCTTTTAGTTGTGTTGTGTTATGTTGTGGCATTCACATAGTAATGGCTTCTTTTGGCGACTTGATGCAGCCCATTTTTCTTTAAGTGCTTCCTTGTTGTGCACCTTGACACACCCACACCAGTTTTTCTCTTTTTCAGAGAATCCTGTGTTTCAGCTGAAGTGGGATTTTTGTTGCATCTTGAATAATTTTTCTGACCGCTATGGCAGAAATCTTTGTTGGTTGACCCAATCCTGGTTTGGTTTAAGCAGATTCTCTACTTTTGCACTTCTTAATTAGAGTTTGAACACTTTTTATTGTCATTCTAAGTTCCTTAGATATCTTCTTATGTCCCTTTCTTGTTTTATACTAATCAATTACCCTTTACCTGCAAATATTTTGGCAACTCTTTGAGTCCCCATGACTCAGAATTCAGAGATGTCAGTGTAAAGTTCTGTCAGGAGCCCAAAAACTTACTGAAGCCTTTTTATGCAATACTGATACAAGCAGACAGATCACAAGTGTTGATGGTTACTATTTTAGCCATTCAAACCAATTCATTTCAACTTGTGTGCATGCTATTGGGCTAAAGTCCCAAGGGTGTGTAAACTTTTCATTTTGGTCATTGATGCAGTTTCTGTTGTCATAATGATTCAAAAAGAGTAAACGCTGTTTGTTGATAGTAAATGGCTTCACCCAAGCACTAACCATAAGTGAAAGAGAAGTTTTGTGTTATCATTCATATAACACTCTGAAAAATGACCCAAAAATCATAAACTCTGCAAGGGTTTGTGAACTCATGAGCACAACTGTACAACACTAGAAGGTTGTTGATTACATGTCCTGGCAACATCATGTCCAGATTTCCTATATGATCATCACCACCATCATTACTATCATAATCTATTCATTAAAAATATTTCAGCTCAAATTTAAAGTAATTTAAATGGATTCTATTTTCAGTGAAGGTACTGTCAAAACAAATGTACTCAACAGCTCTCTGCCAAGTCTAGTTGTACCCATTTTTTCTAGATTTTCTGTGTTGTTTTCCAAATCTAATCAACATACTGGTTTGTGTCTTAAACGTGCATGTGGTTTGTCCTAAGCTCAATGTTACCAAGAAAACAATGTGGTGCAGGACAGCTGAGTGCAAAAGGCTTTAGGCACAGTTTGCATGGGCTCGTTTTTAGATGTAATTATACCTCCAACAATGACAAAGAAAACTGTTTTGTGTCACTTGAAGGAACATATATTTTGACAAATGAACTGAAATTATGTCATTTAATCAGTAATAGACAAAAAAATGTTAAATAAAAAGCCAGTCTCCTCAACACGAGACAGTTTTATTAAACCCTTAAGACTTTTTTGGTAAGACCCTGCTTCTTTCTTCGTTTAATTAAACTGTCCTGGCACTCAGTATAAGTGACAGAGCTGAAATAAAGTACTTCTGCACTGTAATGACCGTGACAAACCAAAGTGCTCAGGTCTTGGTACTTTAAAAACCTGCTCTGTTGTTGGCTCCCTTAATGGGTTCAAATAATTACAGTAAATAGCTGCTGTGGCTGCTGCTGCTGTGCTTAGGCGAGCACAGTCCTCCCACTGTGAGTGGTACTGCTCTCATGCACTGTACACTCTGAGCTGTCTTTCACAATTATATAAAGAACCAGCACAGGGCTCTCTCCAGCAACACATAACTTCAAGAGCACAATGAGAGGGAAGGAGTGTAAGTGGAGGAAGGAAGGATGAGAAGAGAGACAAAGGGAGAAAAGCTGCAAAATTGTAATTAGCAACAAAACAAAATTGCAGTACTTTGTACGCTTTAACCTGATTTGATCCCCATTTTCATCTTTGAACAACTAGTTAATGTTTTTAAATGCGTTTCTCATTCAATTAAAATAGTTTTAAAGTTCCCTTTTCATTTCTTTCCTCCCTTGAAAAGCAAAAAATATTAAATTAAATATTAGAAATTAGATTTTTAATAAACGATTAAACATATTTCAATCTAAATTAAGCAAAGATGACACAAGGAAAACGCAAGTGAAATGAAAAAATCTTTTTCTTTTACTTACACTGACATAATAACCTCTGTGTTTATTAAACTTACCATGTTTGTTTTTGTTGCAGGGTTTAGCTATAACACCTGAAAAGCCTCATTATATGTTTTTATTAAAAGAAAAAAAAAACTCTGCTTAATGCATAGTTACCATTTTGTTTTTCACATCTTTCTTTGCATGTTTCTGTTTTAATCTATGAAAGGCCACAATGTCCGACCCACAATGCTGGCAAGTTGTGGTACAATTCAATTAAATTCAATTCAGTTTTATTTTTATAGCCAGGATCACAACAATGTTGCCTCACAGGGCTTCACACACACAGTTTATCACATAGCAGACATTACACACAATGAACACAAGTAATAACTACACTAAACTAAGTAGAGCCAGGACATCCCTGTCCTTTGACTCTCCTTTGCGGTAAGGAAAAACTCCAAAAATAACCCAGTTGTGGGGAAAAAAAGAAGAAACCTCATGGAGCCCACATTGAAGGAGAAATCCTCTTCCAGGAATGACAGGCAGATGTGGCCAGGACTGTTATCAACTAGCTCATCTATACTCTAAAATAAAACAGTTTGGGTCTGTAGCATACTGCAGTTGGTCTTCATCCAGACAGGGGAGTGGGGGGTAGGGGATCAAGAGGTCCAGATGAAGAGAGGGTAAGGGTCTTGAGGTTGGGACGGGAACACAGACTGGATCAGCTAAGGTACAACCTATTCGGCAAAAATAGCTGAAGATTACACACTTTCTGTAACATCACTTATGTCAGCTGCTGAGCTTCCTGAAGCTGAGTAAGCACCCTGAACAAAAATGACTGATATCTCATAACCTCAAGCATCATAGCTGCAACTCAAAATGCATAACAGTTATATTGAACACTTTGAAACTTAATGCAAACTGGCAAGAAAATCTAGTTTTGTTTAGTTTTTGGTTTCAGCCACTTTGTGCAGACGTACTTGTAGCTCATGTTCATATGCTGTACGTGCACATGGACAGCCATGTGGGAAGACTTGACTTTGAACCTTTTCTTTCAGAACAAATGTTTACTCTTTTTTTTCTTTTTCTGTTTTACCCCACGTGTCATTACCCAAGCTCACTGTGGAATTTGTTAAAAGTTTGTAACAAATATGTTACAAAAAATTATAAATATTCCTAAAAAAATGCAAAACAGCCACTTTACTCCATCATACGATTGTGACTATGTAACAGTTGCTAGCTAAAAGTTTTTAATTTAGACACAAATAGAAGTTAAGTTGAAAAAATGCATAAAATACTGGTTATCGTTTCATCGTAAATGTGTTTTCCTGGTTTTGAAGTTAAAATTGTGGTTATTATAAATAGTAATTCACATATTGAAAAAGAATTTGTCTTTTTTAATCTGTCTTTGTACTGATTTCGCCATACCTTTCCCCTTTCTTTCACCTGGTGTAACATGACTGACAGAGACCGGGGTCAGGTGCTCTCCTTGTTAATAAAGTACACAGCACATCCGCTGGTCAGTTAAAGATTAACAGCAGCAAGTGATTTCCACACTACATAATTGTCGTCTCAAATAGCAAACATGGGCATCTCTAAAGGGAGATAATAAAAATCATGCACCTAGTCAGCATGGGTGATAATTTTAGATACCAGTGACTTACAATGTACATATGCATCATTATTCTATTAATTGTATAACAGAGTTGAGCCAATACCTTTTTGTGTTTTGTCTCCTATTTAGCAAGGAATTAAACTACATAAATAGCTATAGGCTACAGTAAACCAAGTAGCACCACCAATATCAGTAGAAGTAGAGCAGATACAATGAATAAAAAAAGAAAATAAAGTAATAGTTGCAGCGGATCAGTATCTATAACAGTGTGATGTGCATGTGTTGCTTCCTAACAATGACTTTCCTGAACTGTGACAAAATAAGCCCCTTTGTTTTTTGTTTGAACAGAAATTTTTTAAGCACAGCTGCATTTGGCTTCCACACAGATGAGAAATTTTCCTGGGAATCTGAATTAAATTAATTATCATTATCTGTTCCTTCTATTAATGTCATCGTCTGTGCCAGACTGCAGCTCTTTCTATCCAACCATTGTCACCCGCTGTTTGCATTACATCTTTGATTAGACTACTACCACTACTACTACTACTACTACTACTACTACTACTACTACTACTACTACTACTACTACTTCTACATGTTGTTAAAGGGTTTGGACAAAGTAAGACTGACTGCTAAATGGAGTAGCACCTGTCTGTAGACTATCAAAAGCAAACCTGATCCATGATCGTAGCAACACTGAGTGCCCAGAGGGGGAAGCCAAAATTTAACTTTAGATGAAGACAGATGGATAAAGAGGGAAAAAAATTCATTTCCACAGGAAGAAAAACAATGTATTGATAATGTTCCAATAAACAAATATCCCAAATTTCTAACGTCACACATGCCAAATCAGTCTCTAAAGGACTCATTGATGTTTATCAGTCCCACTTCAGAAACCTGTCTGAAGCTGGTAGTTTAGAAGACTATCGGCCTTCAGGCTTGTCAAAACTAATGTTTGTCAGTCTCAATCAATCTGTTCCAACTCTGGCTCGATGGAGCTCTAATCTTGTTAGACTAGAGGGGAAGTGCACTCCAAAAAGCCCCCTTTGCATCATCATCCACATTTCAGTCTACCAAATACTTTAATTCCACCATTGCTGTCAACGGGAATTTTTTAATCATCGTAAAAATTATACCTAGAAAACTCAATATGTTTTTGTAAAATTTCTCTAGCCTTTTAGGTAATATTATATTTTTTTTTAAATTTACACTCATGAGCTGTTCAGAAATCCATTTACCATTTTCTGCCATATCAAATGTATCCCATAATTCTTTTTTTTATAAAAGTGAAACTAAATCGCACCACAAAATAATCAGTGATTAGACACCATCTCTTCTCTAGAATTCATAAATGATTAATGAAGTTTTGCACAGTCCTCCCCAGAGTCAAATTAGCCAACCATTAGCTCATATACTTCTTTAAGTTACCTAATTGTCTCTGGAGCACCTTACTGGCCTCAGCAGACCATCTCTTTGCTCCTTGGTTTCACCTCTACTGCTCTTCTAAAAAGGGTTGAATGAGAAATAACTGCATGTAGATGAGCTCGACCCTGAAATGACAGTTTGATTTGCATTCAGCTCAACGGCATTGAAAACAGAACCTCAACATCCTCTTCAATGTTTTTTTTCTGCAAAATGCACTGAGTTTGTTTTTAGGCTGTCACTGCCCCCCCCCCCTCCTTTTTTTTTTGCTGTTGTTTGTTACTGGTGAACATTTTTTTTACCCTTAAGGCAAAAAGCCATGAAAAAATGTTTTTATTTTGTGGATTTATTGCAGATTATATTAAATTTCGTTAAACTGTTTGTTCTTTTTAGTAAAATGAATATGGTGTGTGTTACTTATTTGAAGATACTATATCATGTCATTGAATTCCAATAACCTGATGACCCAGTATTCATTTTTGACTAAAAAAAGAAGAAAAAGACAGAGACGAATCCTACGAGTGACTGAATATTACCAAGTGCAAGATCTGCAAACTGACAGCGATATTATGAGAAATATGTACTGTACACACAATTTAGTGAAACAAATCATTTGAAAAACACTTTTTAACATGTAGAAATTTGTTGTTTACAGAGGAGCTTATTTTTCTTCCCCACTTGTACTTTCCACATTATTATTAAATGACAAAGAAGATTTTCATCTGTACTGTTTTAGGTAATAGATTAGACACACTATGCTTTCTTTCATCCAAACTGAACTTTAACTCTGCTATCCTGCACCGGATCCACCTAAATGCCGTAGTACAGGATGCAGTAAATGCACACATACACTATTTTTTTACTTATTTTTTTAATAGTATATATGTGTGTGTCTGTGTGTGTGTGCGTGCATGCGTGTGTGTGTGCGTGTGTTAGAGAGTCTGACTCAAAATTAGAACTAACTGCTGTGCTCATTTTTATGTTAGAAGATATTTTTTATTAATTCATAGGTTAGTCTTGCATGTTTGTTTGTTTTTTTTGGGGGGGGGGGTGTCTTTGGTTAGGTTTGAATATTATTTTTAGACATATTTCAACTCATAAATAAAACCCTACATAATGACACTGAAATACCTCAGCCAGAGTGTTAGTAAATGTGATATTATTAGCAAAACATTTCACGGTTGATGGAACGTGGTGCTGAAAACACATTTCTCTCCTATCCGCATGCTATGTGAGCTCATCTGCTTTGTGTAGGCACAATTAGGCTTATTTGTGCATAAACATTAAGTCTTTTTTTTTTTTTTTTACAGAAAACAATCTTCTAGTTGTCTTTCACTCCTTATCTTGTTTTAGCTCATTTCACAAAAATGACTGCATGCTCCAGCTGTAGTGTGAAACCTGTGAGGACACTCAGTCCTCTGGCTGTTTGAGGCAAAGAGATAGGGAAGTGGTGATAAAAATACATTTTGCAGCCCGATCCATGTAACGATAACAGAGTTCTCCTTGGCTGTTACCATGGTAACAGCGAACAGGAAGGAAGTGGAATTGTTGCAGAGCTCAGCAGGACCAAGTATGTCACTGACAGCCACCAGAATTAGTGTTTACAGCGTGCAGAAGAGTGTGTACTGTTTTCCACAGTCTGACACATCACAATGAGGACAGTTCTTCATTGTTAGATCACATAAACAAACTAGTAGAGCTGTTTGGGAATAGATTTTAAGGTCTGGTTTAAAAACTGTTAAAGGGAACAAGTTTCCCTGCAGGTAAAAAGATTTAACTGTTAATGTAACTAAAAAGAAAAAGGGCAAAGCAAGACAACATTGAATTTCCTTTAAAAAATATGTATCTCTGCACAGTGAATATCAAAAACGCACAACACCCCTATGTCTAAGCAAGCAACATATCTCCTAATTCTCCATATAACATGTGTGCAGCATGTTGCAATATCAGTGGTGAGCTCTTATCATTCAGCTCTGGACTCTAGCTAGAGTGCTATTTGACCCCATTACATTATCTATTAGCTTGCATAACCATCTTCTACAAACAGGTTGTGTGCTGCTATCAGCAATCATGAAGTTGTCCACCATCATGCCAACCCAGGCCTTAAAAAATGCTGTTTGAGCAGTAGGTTGAAAATCCCACATCTATGTTGCTCTTTAGGACATTGTACGTTTTCACAAAGCCTTCCGGCTTAGAGTGGTTCAATATGAGCCAAGGTTTTATCAGTCTTTGCTTTTCGCTGCACTCCCTTTTCCTCAACCCTATTGAAGAATTCTTATGTTCATATTGTGGTGTATAAGAACCCAAGCCAGGGTACATCTCCCGCAAGACATGCAACTAGCATGTCATGACATAGGTGTGGAGGCATGCCAAGCCTGGATATGACAGGTCATAGTTTTCTCCAGCACTCTCTGGTTCTCTCCAGCACTCCCCCCAAAGACTCTATAAGGGTGGGTACACTGCACTGCCACCCGATGGATAAGAACAAACAACAGTCAGGACACGTCTCCCCACTCGAAGCCTGAAGGCTACCTTCTCGTCCACTGGGGTGATCCCTAATGTACAATCACTCGGCCAAGGGACAATTAGTATGCCCACACCATGATCTATATACAGATGTAGGTCTAATAAAAAAAAAAACACTTTGTTTCTCCTGTTCCTCTGCTCTTTATTGATTAACTGGGCTGATTACTTGAACTTCCTAATGTGCATTTGTGCTTGTTACTCGACTCAAGAAAAAAACATTACTATCCCCTCAACCCAGTAAAATAAAATGTCAAGACAATGCAATGTAGAGTAATTCCCCAGAAATGGGCAGATTTTGGGTATTTTTTAAAATACCACACATCAGCTGGATGATTACCAGTAAAACAACAATGGAACTGTAGGGACTGTACAGGTATATGGCCAAAAGGTTATTTTGTGTGGAAGCCTTTCGTGTTGTGATCACACTTGTGATATCCAGAGGTTATTCTAAGGTTGGGTTAGCACTGCCTGTTTGTCAAGGGTAAGGGTAAGGAAATACCACTTAAGTCTTACCTAAGAATAAATAGGAGGAGAAAGAGGGCCCATTTAAAAATATAGGTTCTTAATGTCCTCCATTGACAAAATCTGAAAAATAACTTAACTAGCCACATTTTGGAGGTTTCTTTTTTTCTTTTTTTTTTTCTTTTAAGCATTTATTAACATGTGACAGTTCAAAATTATTCTATTGCAGTTCTCTGCTTCCTGGGATCCTTTAGGGGCCAGGAGACAAGTATAAACATTGCACTGCAAGGCTTTGAATTGATTAGATTAGATCCATAAAAGGATACATAAGGTTCCAGAAACGGTATGTATCAAATATAATATGGTTGCCTTTAAAAGTCAAACAGACTGTAGTCTACTTCCATGGATAGTTTGATTTATTTGGTGCAGTGTGAACACCAACCACACTCCAATGCAGAACAAATTAGCGGACTCGGTCCACTTGGAAGCAAGGGGTGTCGTTTTTTTAAATTTTCTTTTTTTTATCTTCTTTTTACTCGAGCGTGCATTGACTTACATTTCACCCATGACAGTAGTCCCTCCTTATTGTTAACATCCCAAATTCACAAGCAGTACTAAATTGCTTTAAGGTTTTATTTCAAGTCTCAGTATTAAGAGCAAATAAGTGGTGCTGATTATTATTTTAAATTCAGTTTCTGTCTTATCAAACTGCCTTTGTTTTTTAGAATAAGCAAAGTTGTGCAGAATGCATTTCAAGTGCTTCATTACGAAGGAGTATACACATATTGGAAATCAGAGCTCTCTGGTGGGTTCAAAATAAGCATAAATGTTCTTTCCACATTGTAATCTTATTATGTGCTTATAGGGTGTTCTCTTTTCATTCAAACATTCTGTGACTAATTCATCCCATGCCTGTCTTTTCTCTCACATGGTGAGGTCCTCTCTCTTGCTCTTTTTTCTTTTTACTTCCTTGATCTGTTCTTGTTTCAGTCTGACTCTTTACTCTGAGTGTCTTACCCAATTAATGCTCATTATCTACAGGCAGAGCTGAAAAAGCAGGATGTCAACAAGTCATTTTGTGTGAGTGTGCGCCTGTGTCCCAGTAATGAGCTAAAGGTTCCATGTCAGTGATCCCTGTTGGTGAACATGACTCTGAGCTTTACAGTGTGTGTGAACATACAGCCACACATGACATACAGAATAATTTTTTTTATTGCACTAAGTGGAATCTCTTTAAGTAGAGGAGGGATTAGTATGCTTAAGTAAACAAAGAGTAAATACCAAGTTCTAAATGTACACTTGTGCTCAGAAGTTTACTGGTATAATTAATAATTTCTTGATAATTTTTTAGAGAATATTAATTTTCTTTCATTTAATAAGGACAAGTTAGTGGTTGGGGAAGCCATTTATCATCAAACAACTTTCCTTACAGATGGTTGTTTCAGTCAAAGTGGTGCTGATGCAACAAACTTCTGCCCCAAACAATTTGCTTCTATAAAGTCTCATTTGTTTAGAGATTATGCACACATAATGCAATGCGTGCTGTAGGGTTTAGCTTTTGAAAAGGATTCAACTAACACAAATCTGAGCCTATGTTATCGCCCAACATGAATAGCACTGAGTGACTTAGGGTTGGGATACTAGCTGTGAACTTGATGAGTGAACTCTGCCAAGACTGCTCCGGATCACCAATGACTGCGATTTGTGAATTTGTGATGTTCATAGCCAGGACCTCATGGGGCAATAAGAAGGAGGAAGAGTCTGTCTGGTAACTTCAAATTGCATTCCTTCATTTTGCAGATGATGTAGTTATATTTGTTTCCTAGGGCTAGGATCTTCAGCATGCACTAGGGTGGTTTACAGCTCAGTGTGAAGCCTGAGTCCATGAAGTGGAGTGCTTACTCCAGGTTTGGAATGAGTCATTATCTCAAGCGGGGGAGTTTAAGTATCTTGGGATCCTGTTAGTGAGGGATGGTTGGATGGAGCAAAAGATGGATAGACAGACTGGGGAGATTAGGAATGAGGACAATGTACAAGTACATTGTGGTGAAGAGAGAGCTAAGCCAAAAGCAAAGCTCTCAATTTGCTGACCTATCTACATTCCAGTTCTCAGTATGAAAACCCACCTTCAAATAAGTGGATGAAAAGGGATAGATTCGATTTTAAACAGTTTCACTTCAATTTGAAACATGTTTCACTTCATCATAGCCAAACATACTAATTTTATGACCTGACTTGAGCTTATGTTGTGACTGAAGACAGAACTATAGGCTTATTTCACTATGTTTACTGAGTTTGCAAGGTTTAAATGGTTTACATTTTAAAATATTTCAAATATGTTCATATCATTGTATGTGAACGAAAAGATGTTAATGAAGATGGTTATTATATCTAACTAATCTATGGGATTATATCAAAACATAAAAAGCTAGGGAACAACTGAACATGATGGAAAATTAGAGGGAACTACATTGTTACCTCTTTGTTACCTCTTGGTATTTGATGGTATGGTAAGCTTTGTTTCCCTCTCAATATTAAGCTTCCAAAAGAGAGAATTTGATTTCCAACAGGTGCATTTCATGTTGTTGCTATTTAAGTTTCATTCAGCCAAACAAGTCTGCTTTAGCTTCTAATTGCACATTTTAATGTATGAGAAACTGTTAGCAGAACTGACAGCGCTGGCTCTGTCTGTCTCACTGACTAATTCTGACTGTGGGAAAGTCTTGGCCTGTCCTTGGCCCAGCGCAATACATTCCACCATGTGATCAGAGGCAACACATTCTCAACATATCAGACAACTCGGGTGTTCATGTCCACTTCCTGTGCTCTCGGACACATGACCCATGCACACACCAACACACTTACTGACACCTAAACCCTTATGTCCATTATGTCTTCCTGTCTCTGTGCTCAGTCCAGGTCCACACAGCTGCCAATCGTCTCAGGTTGCATCGCTCCACCTGAAAATAGACGCTTGGACCATTAATAGCCAACAGGTGAGCCCCAGGGCTTCCTGTTAAAGCCATGGCGGAGGCATGGGGTTATAGAGAGCAGAGGTAATTGGTGTAAAGTATATCTAAATGTGTGCTTGTAAAATAACATTGTATGTGTTGGCGCAATAAAAGTTATTTAAATTTTAAAATGCTTTAAACAAGCTCGTAATAAACATATAATTTTTCATTTTTTTCTGTTTATTTAAATTTTTATTGGTACTATTTAATAGTAGTCATTTTGAAGTATTAGAGAACAACTGTAAATGCTTGAAGACAATTCAAACGTTGGTGTGTTAGATGCTAAATGTCAATATACTATTTCAAACGTAAGTAAGAACAGGTTATCTTTTTTTCCATTTTCTTTAGCATTCCTGATACATTTTTTGTTGTAATTTGAATGGAGCAAAACACATTTTTAAAATATATTTAGAGTTTTGTGTGGAAAGTGTTTGCGCACGTGTTGTGTCTCTTTTTGTAAAGCTTTAAGGGCAGCTTAGAATGAAGAAGAGCTTAATAAAAGTGGTGATAATACATATCACAAATGCATTCAGACATTGTCCTCTTATTCCAAAGTACATCAAACGCACACCTAAAATGTAGTACATAGAATTAAATCCCAGAGACACATTGTTTAATTGTTCTAGTAATACCTAAAAATGTATGTTGAATGCAAAATAGTGTAAAATTAAAAGGAAAAATGTTGTAAGTGGTCAAAATGTTTCTAATTAAAATGACAGATCAGTTCTGCTCCTCTCAGTTTCCCCATGTTCTTTCTTTGTTGTAAGATGTCAACTGTGAAATAGCATTTGACTTAGAAACTTTTAATTCAGTTCAGTTTATTTTTTAAAATAAGTAAAAAAAGAAGAATACAGTTAGTAAAAGCTTTCTATAGAAATATGAATCACATTTGAGTCAGTATGGCAAAGTGATTTTTAGTCTGGGTTCTGTGAAAAAAAGGTTCTTTTCTGGTAAGTGGGTGTTCATTAGGTATATTTCTGGTTAAAGTACCATTAGACAAACTCAAGTGTTTCCTTTTTTAACAGAATGGGGGAGGGGGTTGTAACTTACAGGGGCTAAATAACACACACAAAGTACACACACTATTCAAACACACACTGATACTGCTGTGCCAAAGTACAAAATCCTCACAAATCAACCCTCACTCAGAAGGAAGCAGTACAAAATACATTGTTATTGAGCTCAAAATTTTGTTACCCTGCAACTGCAGCTCAAGAATTACCAGCGTGGTGGAAGATGTTTTTTTTTCTTGGTTTTTTTTTTATGTGTGAGTGAAAGTGTCTAGAGAGTTGGTTGTGTACATCAACATGTGCTTCTGTTTATAAACCACATGTGTGGATATATGTTAAACCTTGATGAGGAAATCCTTATCCATTAGAGGTTTGAACTCACACAAGAGAAGATGATTAGCTGCTCTGCTCTGTCTCAGTTAAAGCTGAGGTGTGTTCTTCAGGTGTGCAAAGCCTAAAAGTTAGAAACATCTTTAATGATGCTTCAGTTTTCAATCTGACTTCCTTCTTTCTGATAGAATAAAATGAAGCAAACACTTGATAAAAGGACAGTTTATTATAAAAGCACTGATCAGGAAGTTTTTTTTTTGTGGATCCATTCAGAGAGCTTAGCAGAGCACCGTGATCTGTCTGTCATTTCTATTAGCATCGTCAACCAGAAAAAATCTTCCTGAATGTAAATAACTTTCTAATATATTTGAATGAGGAGATTTCAATTAGAGAATCCCCAATTATGGTTTGGTTGGAAAACACCTGAGCAAACTATACCTGTCATATTGACATGTTAGCATATGAGTTTATGCATGATGGTAAGTAAAACTGAACTGAACTCAGTCCCTCTCTGAGGCTTTTGCTGTATTTATCTCACATAACCTGTGTTACAGTGTCTTTTAGCCTCCAGTAACAGAACCTCCATGGATCTTTTACAAATGTTCGGAGTCGATTTAATATTATCTTCATGATATTGTATATTATATACATATAATTATTCATTAATACATTCTCTAATAATGTGTCAATTTACAACTATTTTTATATCTCTAAAGTGATCAAGAGTGTATTTCTCAATCCTGGTCCTCAGGATCCACTGCCCTGCATGTTTTAGATGTTTCTATACTTCAACCAAAATTTTCAATTGTTTATTTATCATTTACAGAACTTGTCAAGGAGGTCCATTGAATCAAAGGTAGCATTTTACCGACCACAATATCAGCTAAACTGTTTTTTTGTTGTTGTTAATTAGTAATTAATTTTATGAAGTTTAAAAATGTGGGTAAATAAGAACCCAGTAATTTATGAATGTGTGATGGCATTATGTTGATTTAGAATGAAAATGTTCTTTTCAAGTTTAGATTAACCATCTATTGGTAAGATTAAAGGGATGGGGTATTATAAGTTTTTCTTCTTCCTGCCCTTTTATTTCAAGCATAGTAGCACAATATTGTGTGTGTTTTTTTTGTTGCAAATCTTCACTATGTGCATACCCATCTATCCATTCATTATCTACCGCTTTGTCCCTAGCGGGGTTGTGGGGGGGCTGGAGCCTATCCCAGCAGCCAACGGGCGAGAGGCGGGGTACACCCTGGACGGGACGCCAGTCCATCGCAGGGCTGTGCATACCCATGTGAGAAAAATATACATGTGTATACAACAGAGCCTTAAAGACCCTACTCTGGTGTCTTACCAAAGAAGAGTCTGTGTTCCTAAAAAGTAGTATCTACCTAAATCCCTGTCATACTTATACTATTTGGTTCATATACACACTAATACTTCTTGTGCTTTCCTTTATATTATGTTAAGACAAGTGTGTTTGGCTTTAAATACTGATGAATGACTCTGGTTTGGCTTTTAAGACAGAGGTAGAACAGTCACTACTACAGTGGCATGCTCACAATGTGGATATTGCTTAATGCAATGCCTTCTCCTGTCCTTCCAAGCAATTGTCCTCCAAATTGTAAATGTTTCCCTACTACAACATATCTGATCTAAATCACCCTGTCATAACTTTTTACAGCCTGATCCATAAAATTGTTTTATATATGGGGATCCAGGAACCAGCCCACCCATATCCCTTAACAAAACAAATTGTCAAACAAAAGTAAACTTTTTTTCTTTTTTTTTTGGTTTTTGTGTTTCCTCATGGGGTCCCACCCCACCGGGAACTTCTCCTGCTAGGACAACAAGATTGCTACAGCTGTGATCACTGTCCAGAAGACTGGAGGGTAGCAGTGGTGGGGACGCCGGTCGTGATCGGGTGGTGCCTATATGGTCTTGGGTGGGCTGGTTCCTGGTGCGGATGGATCCCCAAAATATTGTTTTCCCACATTAGTGTCAAGACAGATGTTTAAAATGATTAGTTTTATTAGTATTTTTATACTTGTGTTCAGTTCAGATGTCTGTAAGTACAAGAGATTGACATATATTTGTTAAATTCTTTGTTTTATTTTGTTATGCACTTTATTTAACTGTGTAAACCCATTTTTGTTGCTTTACAGCATCAAAAGTGATTCATAAATAAATAAATTGGACTTTGAAAATTTCAAAGTCTATTTAATCAATACGCTTAAAAAAATTAGAAAGAGAGAGACAGCAATGCAACAAACAATTAGGAAGATTTTACCACCCGAAAATACTTATTTCTAAATATTAGCTGCATTTGGGCTTTCTGCAAGATCATCTGGCCATCTCTTTCACATTAACAATTAGCATCTGCAGCAGTTTGGATAGGCCTGGATCATTAAAGTTAAAATAGAAGTGAGTGTTGTGTTACAAGGGGCT
>JBAMIG010000003.1:14922006-14938037 GCA_037177335.1 Kiunga ballochi
GTTGCTCAGATGGAACTGGCCATGTGCTCTGCAGAGCTTCCAGCATGGCCTTTGGAAGAGAAAACAAGGAAGAACTGAGTGAGAACTGGACTCAGAGAGAGCTGAGCTGAACTGAGTGAGAGTGTGTGTCTTCTCTGTTTAAAAGATCCGCGTGTCCTCCTGCTGTTGGAGGTGTGAAACCAGGAGGGGGTCTGGTTTGTCTCTGGTGATGCGACAGTTCACAAGTCATCCATCATTACTGTGATGGGTTTTGGGATAAAAAGAAGGTCCTTGTGGTCAGATAAACTCCACTGTGTTTGCTTAGGTTAGGGCTCCTCTGATGTGGAGCCTTTATCTTGGGGGCGTAAATTCCACAAGCAAATGGTGTAGCTCAATGTGGGATCTTTGGGGTCCGTGCTTTGTTGGTGGCCATTATTTTCAACTCATAAATACTGTTATGAATATTATTCTGTTTCCCAAAAGTTAGAGGTGAACAAATTGTAACATCTACATGTTACATAACAACTGACGATTTTTGCTTGGCCATGGGCTTTATTTTACATGCTATACTAGTTTTACCTGGGTTGGTCAATGCAACCAACCTCGTCTTATGACAGAAACTGATGGTATAATCCAACATTTTTGGTTATATAGTTACAAAAAAAGCACATGGTTAAGACATAATCGGTTTACCTGATGCCCAACAAGAGAAAAAACCTTCACTGCTACATTTCTCAATCTACAGTTATTGATTGTGATGCTGCTGCTTTGGACATAATGTATGTAGATATTTTACAGTCTGCTGAGACTAGAGACATGGGATTTCTCTCAATTTTACAAAAATCACTGCCTTGTTTGCTAATTAAAGCTTTAATATCAATTTGGTTTTCACTGGATTTTTATCAGTTGGTTTTATCACCTATAAAGTTATTGCTATTCCTGTCACTTATTCTGAGGACACCACCAATATGTAGGGACTGTCTGCAAGTTTTTTATGTTTCTTGTGGTTCTTTCTGACGCTCTCTTGTTTGCACTGCATGACACAGAAGAAAAACTGACTTGTGGTTGCACTAGGGCCCAGCTGCAAACTGGCTGTGATTCCAAGCTACAAGCTTTTCTGAAAAACACCATATCGGTGACACACAGTACAAACAGTCTTTTGCATTGCAGGCTTTTTTTGAGGGGCACACTGCTGCATATTCTGTCAAACTTCTCAGAGAGCCTCTTCTCAAATGATGAGTCTTGGACAGAAAGACAATGAGATCTGTGCAGCTGCATCAGTTTGTGGCTGAAAAAACAAGGGGAAGGGATTGCTGTGTCTTATGTGGCAGATCCATTATTCTGGTGCTCACTCAGCAAAAGTTAGCACTCCTGATCATTATTTTTATTTTGTTGTTCTTTGCTCTTGACAGTATTAGTGCATAACAAGGTGCTTGAGAGGAGTGGATGGACTGCGGCTCATTAGCATATTCATAAACCCTCACTCATCATAACAAGGGAGGAATTTTAAAGTGAAGCAATTACATATCAAAACCCTAAAATAATATAAATTCTTTGGAAGTATTTTTTAAAGGAAAACAGGATCTGAATAAAATCTGTAAAACAAATTTTAGTCAACAACATTCTTATTCTCAATCAAAAAGTCATTAACATCTGGTTCATGAATGCAGTAACATACATAATAAGAATGCTGCACAAAACTCATCACTAAAATGTTTTATGAAACTTTTATCTGTGACGTATCTGTGAAGAAAGTTGGAGAGACACACATGTTGACATTAAGAGTCACAATGAGGATGATTCAGACAAAGAGGCCGGCAGCAGTGGAAACAGCATGTGATGTGTTGTGCTCGCTCACAAGTACGAGATTAAGTAACAGCACAGAGCTGATGATTCTCTATTATTGATGTGAATTAATTTACAACGTCTCTGAAGACTGTCTCTTTGCAAACCATCATTATACTGTAAGTAGGTCATGCTAAATGATACACCCTCTCTTTTTAAATGTATTTTAGAAGACTTTAAATTTCATCCCCTGAAGGAGCAAATAAATTGTAGCTTGAAGAAAAGGTAAAAATAATAGTTTTTTCTCTGTGATCCATAGTCTATCTAATATCAGAGAAGCAATAAAGCATCTTTAACAAGCAAGAAGAATCATGAATGTGCATTTGTGTTATTTTTTTCCCTTTAGGTTGAACGCTATGAACGCTGTTTGTGTAGAGCATTGTAAGAGTTTGGAGCTTTAAAGTGTACTGTCTGAAAAAGTAAAGTCAAAAGGGGGGGGGAAAGTGCTTTTTTAATTGGAGGTTTTCTGAAGTTTTTGTTTTAGATAATATAGGGCTGTAACATTTAGGTTTACAATGTGCTGATTTCCGTTTTACATATATTTTTCCATGGAATCTTGTGATGCAGTTGTATCCACAGAATAAACACCTGCCATAATATTCATTAATGCAGCAGATTATAATAATGACATAATTAAACTGCTGCATTGTATGTTAATCTGTCGTTCCTGTCCTCTCTACCTCAGTCAATCACAGCAGATGGCTGCCCTCTCTGAGCCGGGTTCTACAGGAGGTTTTTCCTTCCTGTTAAAAAGGGGTTTTCTTTCCCAACATTGCCTCGTGCATGCTCAGGATGGCAGACTGGTTCAAAGTCAAGATTCTATGCAATCTATTAATTCTCCCTAGCTCGGCTTTTGATTATGAATTGGTTAAAATTGATGTCTATAAAGCCCCCTGGATGATATTGTTGTGAAGTGGCGCCATACAAATAAAGCAAAGTTGAATTTATTTAAATGTGTTATTCACAAGTACTGGTACTTAAATGAACCAGTTAAATGTTCACCTACAAATCCATTGATATTAGTTGATCTCCTTCTTTAGGTTTTTTGACCAGAAGTTTGTATTTAGTTGACAATCGTGACCTCTTGTTTGATGGTCTGACCCTTTTTTAAGCACCTTTTTAAGCTTTTTTAGGTACTAAAAACACTCACGTTTCTCATTCATACAAGCATTCATGCAGTTTCTTGTTATTATATATGAGTGTTTTACATGTGATAAGTGATAATCTTCAGACACAAAGGTAGATCAAAGTTATTTTTCATTGGAGACTGTTTGGTTCTTTTCACACAATCTAATCCTGCAGGGGCTCTAGTCAACATGTATCAGATGAGCAGTTAGATTTTCAACAGTGGTTGCTGAATATATCAACAAAATGGGCCTAATATTAAGCATAAATGGACCCACGGGGTAGACCATCATTGACAGACATATTAAAAAGCAGCAGGAAAGACTTTTCCTGGAGGAAAAACCCTCCACAAACTATCATCATTTTAAAAGATTTGCCAAAGATACCAGTCATCAGTGAGCTAAGCTTTCTTCTAAACAATTCTGTGCAATACGTAAATGCTATAATCTATCCTAATGCTGAGTTTAATGTACATTTAGCAGATGGATAGACTGAATAAAACTCATTCACAAAAGATGTACAGTTTGTACAATAAGTTTGCCACATATCCAAAATTACTGCATTTGTCTGCATATCAGAGCAACCAAAAGGAACATGGTTTGGACCATTGTAAAAAATGAAGCTGACATAAAACAACTCATGTACCCAGAAATTAAATGAACAGAACTGTGTGCTGAGTGGAACAGAGAGATTAGTGTGATCAAACGGAGGTCTAAATATAGGATGCTGCAGTATGATTCCTTCTGCTTGAGTAGGGATTCACCCACCCTCAGCTGAAAAGGGAAAGGAAAGGAAAGGAAAGGAAAGGAAAGGAAAGGAAAGGAAAGGAAAGGAAAGGAAAGTGAGAAGAATCCCTTGGTGCTTTTAGTGTGGCATCAAATGTGTGTATTTGTAAGAAAAACATGTAAGCTTAGTCACATGGTTCTGCATCTATTCACATCCATTCATATCCATTCATACTAATCACATCAAAGGGCAAGGGGCAGCAGCACAGTAATCTCCCTGGATCCGTTTATAAACCATCATCACTCTGTGATGTGTGTTTGAGTAATCCCTATCTTCAGCAAGCTTGTCAACAGTAAGTCTTGTGCTGTCACAAGATTTCATTTAGATTTTTGCACACAATTAACATAATTATGCAATAGGACAAAGTATTGGCTGATGAGTGCTTACAAAACAAGTCAGTGCAATTAATAAAGAGCAGCTCTTTTTTTATATATTGGGTATTTTTATTGTTATTTCCATTTTGTCTTGATATTTCTGGATTATAACATTAAAATAAGTATAACAACATAAAACATTGCAGATTATTGGCTTTTTCTGCTCCCTATTTGTTCTTTCTACCATCCTTGTCCTTACGTAAATGGACTTCATCCAGCTGTTTGAGGCATGTTGCTTGCAGTATATCACTATTAAAACTCACATATGCTTCACTCATCACTTACATGTCTTGTGTTCATCTTCACTGTTTCTATGCATACTTTGTTGTTTTCACAGTTGGATTTTTTGCAGTAGCAGTGTGCCACACAAGCAGAGGTTTTTTTCAATAAATCTTAGTTCATAGAAGGTAATATCTTAATACACAACAAAATATTAATTTAAATAAATTAAAACTAGCTAAATGGGGCTAGATTTACCTACAAGAATAGGCAGCTGTTTGTGCAAATACTTTGAATTTTTTACATTACATCTATCACTCCATTGTATGTTAAATTATTTTTAAACAAAAAAGTTGGGAGATTAGTCAATTTCAGAAACATAGTAAAGTAAACTAAATTAGTGTAAGTCAGTTGTGTTACATTTGTAAAACAAAAAGATTATTTAGGCCTAGTCCTCCAGGCAGAAGTCATGCCTTTCATTTGTAAAACTGAAAAACAGAATCAACACTTTTTAGTTGATAGTGACACCCTGTGGATCGCTGTTGTTCTCCTCCTGTTGTATGAAAAACCACCAACAGGCGGCAGTGTAGGTAAAAAAACGACTTTCTACTGGCAATGTGTTTCTTAACTGGAGTTTTTTATTTTTTCTGCCACAGCAACTTTCTTCCTCTTCCGGTTTTCTCCTGTTCGTGTGGCAGGTATTCTATAATCTCACTTTGGTGGACTCATTCAAATCTGTATTAATCTGCGTGTTTTGCAAACATTTTCCAGCAAATAGACACATTATTTTATCAATCCATTAATGAATGATAACTTTGCAGCAGTATGGTTTATGTCTTCCCCCAAATAATAGTCATAAGGACACCCGAAAAGTGCTAACGTCTATTTAGCTAAGGAGCTAACTATATTTTACTTATGATTTACATATATTTTCCTTGCTTGTAGTACTGAAATGTATTTTTTGCGCTGCAACAGCAAACAAAGTTTAAACTAATATTATGAATCGTTTAGTGATTTAAGCGGAACCAACGTTTAGTTATATAGCATTGATGTTCGTATATATGTGTAGCAACATTTCAGATTTATTTGTTCTTAGATTAACAAGCGTCGAAATGGCCAAGTCTAAGAACCACACAACTCACAACCAGTGTAAGTAGATACAGAAGGTTTGTAACTTCAGTGATTTTATGTTGGGAACCATTGTTGAACGTTGTTCTTGTTTGATCTTGCAGCTCGTAAAGCCCACAGAAATGGCATTAAGAAGCCCAGATCTCAGCGCTATGAGTCTTTAAAAGGGGTAGGTACACTTGTTTCAAATACAGCAGAGGAAACAAGGCTGTTTCATGTAGGTGTGAAATTTAACTGTGTTAATACACACAGCAGCAGAGTGCTTGGGCTTGCAGCAGTCAATGCTTTTTTTTAGTATGCTATAAGTAAATTAGTTTAATGCACAGCAACAATAAATTCCATTAAAGTATAGTACATTATGCAGTTTTTGCTACTGTATGAGTTAACAGCAAGCAGAGACTGATCTCGCATCCCCTCATTTCTCATTGAACATAACTATTAAGCCATAATTAAAGATATATGGCCAGAAAAATATTTTCTGGAAATATTCTAATCTATATAAACAATAAACAACTAAACACAGAAAATATTGTCACGGTAACACTTTTTGATAAGTTATTTCATTCCTTCTATTTGTGTACTCTAACATTAAGCCTAATGTTTTTTATTGCTATTGGTCTCGTATCAATTTCTATATAACTTTTTTATCAAGTCTTTTTTATTTTGCATCATTGTCTCTTTATCCATATATATTATTGTCTTGTCACCCAGCCCTAGTCTGGATCTAGTAGTAATGAATATGTTGTGGAGAGGAGATGGTGCCAGTTGGTAAATGAAAAAATGAGAACATGACTAAGTTGCTCATCACCCCAATGACAATAACAGTACAGGTCGATGTGACTTTATGCCTCAGTTTTAGCTTCACAAGCAGAAAAGCATCCACTAAGAACATTTTAAAACTTGTATAGCTTTTATTATGCTTTGTAATTACTGTAGCTAAAAATGTGCTTGCAAAGAATAGGTGTGTGTCCTCATTCTTAGCACCTCTGGCAACTCATTTGGTTGGTTTTCGGAGCACTTGTAAATGTGTTCAGACAGAGTGAATGGAGTAGTATCAATGGAAACTTTGTTGTATGTGTTGAGCACCATAGCTGATGTGCAGCCTGTGACATGTTTTATGGCTGCACAAACCACTGCTGTCTGGTGCACTACTTGTTAATATTTGTGTCCAAGAATATACATTATGATGATGTCCTCCATAGACATGTTTGCCATTGTCTGAAACTGTTGTCCGAATATCAAATGAAGTCTGCATGCGCTCTAGTGAAGGTAACAGTGGTGCCAAATGAAGGATCCACAGAAAAATGAGAGCACTGAGACTTAAAATGGACATACCTGTTTACGCACGTAAGAGATAAATAAGCACCAAGATTGATTTCTTCCTCACACAGTGTACTTTGGAGGTACAAATTGATATAATTGTTATATGGCATACTTGTTTTGTATATAGCAGTTTCTTATTTAAAAATAAAATCTGTTTATGTAACAGGAGGATACATACAGAAAGCCTGCAAAGTTCATAGATGGTTCTTAAAGAATCATGCTGTTAACAATACACTAAACCATAACACTAAGGTTAGAAATATTTAATTTTGGTCTAGTAAAAGCATAAAATGTTACTGCTACATGATATTAGTGCAGTAGGTTATTTACTAAGAATTGTTTGATGGTAATTATTTTCAGTTTTTCTTTCTGTAAACAGTAATGAGTAAACAACAACATAAAATCCTACTGTCTCAAAAACTAGTTGTGTCTAAAGTCTTGATCTGATAACTTTCCAAGAGAAAAGTACAATAAAACCTACTGTTTCGTTACACTAATTGATTCAAAACATTTAATGGGTGCTTCCTGCTTCAAAATGTACTTTTGAAGTGTTTTGTCATTAATAAGCATTTCAGAAAATGGGATGCTGTTTAAAGACTAATATAATTTAGGTTTATTCTTTTTGTGAATGCTAGTGAGTAGTGCATTAGAGATGTACAGATTAATAACAAAATGTTAATATGGACTGATAACTAACTTAAATTATGGTGAAGCAAATGCTTAGCTTCATACCACCAGTTTTATCCAGCTAATGTTAGATACTGGGTCACATTCAGCACTAAATAACTAATAATATACACGGGTTGCTAAAGAGAAACTATGTATGTAACCTCTGTGTGGTGAAGTATTCTCACCTCTAATGGTTTTTATTGCAGGGATGATCTTTGCCTTTGAGTGTCATTGTTATTTATGTCATTATGATTTAAAATTTCTTGTAAATAGATGAAAAGAAGCCACTAATTTCCACATTTACTTTTTTGCATTGAAATGCATTATATATCCCTTTACAAATGATTTTTCATCAAACCAAGTTGTGCAAATACTATTGGGTTGTCTGTGAAATGAGTGCTCAGAGAGCTCAGTGATTTTTATTCAAGCAAAAATGTTGATTAAGCCAAAAGCAGGTAATTGAATAATAGATGGCTTAGAAACAAGCCTCAGTCTTTTCTTATGATGTCAATATCATGTTGCACGTTTTATGCTTGGTACATACACCCTGTTAAGATCTTCTGAAATGTAGTCCCATTTTATCGCTTCATTTCTGGTTCGTCTTCAGAATAACCAGAACTACCGCTTCTATTTTTCCGAACATTAGATTTTGTATTAATCAAACCTTAATGCTCATATTTTCCCCCCTCTGTGTTACAGGTGGACCCCAAGTTTCTGAGGAATATGCGTTTTGCTAAGAAGCATAACAAGAAAGGCATGAAGGCAGCAAGAAGGGCAGCCAAGGAGAAATAAGCCACTATTCAGTCACCTCTCTGTCCACATTATCTTACCAACATCACAATAAAGCAATGCTTTAACAAACCATCACCACAGTGTATTTATTTTTACAAGGAACTGTTGGTTCTTAAGGTAGGGGCAACTTCTGGCCTTAGTGTTTTTTAAGCAAGATATTTATAGAACAAAATCTTTGAAACAGTTGTTGGTTAGTTCCAGTACATGCAGCATTGTTTCCCTATAGATTGTCTTTAAATGACAGTATAGCTTGAACATGAATTGGACAACATTAAATGGTTGTAAAAAGACAACATTATAAATGTTCTTACAAGCAACTGTGACACTCTTCTACAAAGAAACTTTCTCTTATGATATGTTTGTATGATTGTATGATTGTTACTCCAGTCTTTATAATTTATATCTTATTTTCTAATGTCTTCCGTATATAACTTTTTTTTTTTTTTTAACCACTGATTCTCACAAATTTGACAACAGTTACGGCTGTAGTGAGTGATATGTTTTGGTCTGTCCGCCCTTAACTTATCCTGAGGCCAGTATGCCAGAAGATGATACTTTCATGTACTGGGATAGAAATAATGTTGGCTTGAATTAAATTGATTTACTTACACGCGTTTAACTAAAGCAAACCACCATATGAGAAATTTGCTATATAAAGTTATGTGCAACTAATAAAATCTGTTAGAATTATCTCATGATGGACTGCTGACCAGTCTGGGATTCACCGTCCCAACAGCTAATTTGATCAGATGAACTCCAGCCTGGATTATGCTTAATAGAAAATGAATGTTACAATGCTATAACCGTATTTAGGTAGAAAAATCCCCAAAAAAACCTACTCAATTTCAACTATTAAAACCGTAGTTACAGTGGTATTTCTTAAATATAGATGTGAACTTAATGACTATTCGGTTTAAGCAAGAGTCCGGTCGTGGGGGGCCATTTGGGCGGCCCTGTAGCACAAACAATATATTGTATTTTTCTCCACTCGTCTCTTCCTTCACTTCCTCGGTAATTTGTGCCTCTCCTTGATACAGTTTCTGCGTAGAGCCTGTGTACATTTCCACGTTCAAAGGCTGTTAGTACATGTTTATTTTTCTTTGCTTTGGCCATGTGAAATTATTCCTTTGATTTTTTTTATAAACTGGAAGATAACTATTTCAACTCACGCTGATCTTTGTGTGCTCAGGCAGAAGTCAACTTCATAAAAACAATAGAAGAAGAAATCAAAGCATCTCATTGGTCGAGAGACCAACTACAAGTGATCAAGCTTCAATGTAGAATTCCGTTAACATAATTTACACGTTTTTTATTCTCAAAATATAATGAAAAATGAAAGTATCACAGTGAATATCACGTAGGAAATTCCAGGAACAAACGCCACACTTAACGGCTAGATTGGAAATCTTTTTGCAAGACTAGAGTTGGCATGAGTTCATCATAGGTCGGCCAAAAATCAAGCTTGAGTTAGTAATTTTCCGCCTAAGGTTTTGTTGTGTGATTCTTGAGCTGTCGGTGTCGTGTCAGCCAGTAGCTACTGTTCAACAAATTGTGTAATAAGTAGTGTCATGGTCCGGAATTAGTTATTTGGATTGTTCATGCATATAACTGCCCACTATTTGGAAAAGCACTGATGATTGATCTGTACTCGATAGTTTTAATACCATTTCAAAACTACGAGGGGTTTTCATTGCCCTCTTGTGGCCACAGTCCGTAACTACAGCTACAACAATATGTAAAGTTCATTATATTAAATAAAGGCAGTACTTCCTGTGATAACCTTCTTTCAATCAAGAAGTAATTATAGCTACAGTAAAGATACCATACAGTCCATGCAATCACAAATGCACAATATGCTATGTTGCCTGTTTTAATTACATATTGTTGTAGTTGTAGTTACGGGCTGTGGCCACAAGAGGGCAATGATAAACCCTCGTGGATTGGAAACTATTGAAATTGTTTACCTCTGATCAAATATCGATGTTTTATTGATTATTGGCCAGTCATATGCATAAACAATCAAAATAACTAAGTTGAGACCATCACACTGTTTATAACATAATTTGTTTAATAGAACTCTGCTGGGTTACACGACACCGGCGCCCCCACACTACAGCGTCGGTACTTTGCTAAGTATTTCAGGAACCACACAAAATTGTAGTAGCTGTAGTTACAGGCTGTGGCCACAAGAGGGCAATGATAAACCTTTGTGGCTTGGAAATGGTTCAGATCTAATATCGCTGTTTTTCTTATTAGTGGTTAGTTATATGCATGGACAACCCAAACAACCACCTAATTCAAGACTAGTTATTTGAACTCAATAGTTTTACTGTAGTTTTTTAAGCTACGAGGGTTTTATCATTGCCCTCTTGTGGGCCACAGTCTGTAGACAGGCAACACAGCTTATATTTATTGTGCATATGTGACTGAATAGAATGCATTGTACCTTGAGTGTAGCTGTTATGACATCTTAATTAAAATTATGTTTATTTTTGTAAAATATTCGTAAAATAGTAGGTACCAGAGGACGCAAAAGGAAAAGCTTTGTTTAGAAGTATATCGTTTGAAGTGTTGTCTAATATTATTATAATTAACTTTACATATTGTTGTAGCTGTAGTTATAAGCTTGTATTGGAAATTGTATTAAAACTATCGAGTTCAATTCGTTCAACGGTGCTGCTGGGGTAACAGGACACCGGCGCCCCCACACCATGGGTACTTTGCAAAGAAGCTCAGAAGGCACACAAAATTGTAGTAGCTGTAGTTACGGGCTGTGGCCACAAGAGGGCAATAATAAACCCTTGTGGTTTGGAAATTGTATTAAAACTGTCGAGTTCAGATCGAATATCGATGTTTAATTGATTAGTGGGCACAAATAATACAAATAACTATTTCAGGACCATGACAGCGTTTATGACACAATTTGTTCAATATAACTCAGCTAGGTGACACGACACCGACGTCCCCGAGCGAGCGACAGCATCTAGAACCACACAACAGAACTTAATGCGGAAAATTGATAACTGAAGCAACTCTAGACTTGCAAAACGGGTTTCACTCCAGCCATTAAGTGTGGCGTTTGTTCCTGAAACTTCGCACGTGATATCCACCGTGATACGTTTATCGTTAATTAAATTTTGGGGTTAAAAAAGTGTAAATTATGTTAAAGGAATACCAGATTCAAGCTTGATCACTTGCAGTTGGCCTATCCAACCAATGAGATGCTCTGATTTCTTCTTCTATTGACTTTATCAAGTTGACGTCTGCCTGAGCTCACAAAGATCAGCGTGAGTTGAAATAGTTATCTTCCTCTTCGGAAAAGACCAAAGTATTAATTATTTTGCATGACCAAAACAAAGGGAAAAAACATTTAAATGTGGAAATTAACATTTACACAGGCTTTACCCATAAAACCGTTTCAGAAATAGAAAACGTTTCATGGATTAGCACAAGTTACGGAGTAAGTGTGGAGAAAGGATGTAAAAAAATAACAAAAAAATCTATATTTCTTGTGTTTGTGCTATTGGGCCGCTGTCCTTAAGATGTATTTATTAATTTCTTTTATCTAGGCCTTCCCTACTCATTTACATCTGACTTCCATTAAATAGAAACAAAGCCAGTCAAGTTCAGCATAATGACTGAATAATTTGAGTTAGCTGTGTTGGAACATACATTGATTCTGGCCTGAGCTGGGGACCCCATTATTCATTTGAATAAAGTTTAAACGCATAATTGTTTTGAGTCAAAATACTCAACAAACTCATGATGTTTGTTGGTTAAATGCTATATAATATATAATGATACATACAGACACACACATAAACAGAAAAATTATTATATAGTTGTTGTTTGAAAGATTTTAACGTTGTACTTTGAGCAATAATCAGCTTCCGTTTACGTCACTTCTTCTTACGGTGACTCCGGCTTGCATCATTTTTCGTGTCTTGGGAGCCGGGTGCAGACCATGTGAGTACCTATAATGAAACTAAAGATTTAGCTAAACAGTTTAATTAGACAAGCAATTCACCCACATTTATAGATAAATGGTCACTTTTGAAAGTTGCATTTATCAAACTTGATGGTTTACATTACTATAAACTATCTAAAGCAGCAACCTGTTAGCTTAGCCTGCTAGCTAACAACAAGGAGACGTCAGTATTGAAAAGTATTAAATGAAGTACTGCAGACGAAGTTAAAGTGGTTACATGCTGGCAATGAGAATGAACGATTCGTTTAGTTGATCTTTAGAGCGTTAAAAACAAAAGAGACCTGTTATGTTTTTGGCCTTCTACCTGGTAGATTTGACAGTTTTTGGAAAATCATTGAAGAGTGGGAGACACTTAGGAAGAGTGGGGTTATTTTATGTTTACCAGATATCTTGTATAAAGTAAGTTTAGTTTCGAAAAGATTATTGTCACTATTTCTTTTTTTTTGTTTGCTGAAATGATATTAAATAAGTATTTATTGCATATGTTATGGAAGGGACTGGGGACTATTACTTCATCCCCTTTTTGTCTCATTTACACACACTTTAATACTTTATTTGCATTTTTGCATATGGACAGACGCCATGGTGGAGCCTGTCTCTGATTCGATCAACTTTCCGGCTGAGGAGGAGAAGATCCTTACCTTTTGGCAAGCTAAGGATTGCTTCCAGGAGTGTCTCAAGCAGTCCAAGAACAGGCCAAGGTGAATATGACCACGTCTGATTTTTACTTTAGTTCAGTAATAGTCTTCTATTTGCAAAAGAAAATATCGGATGAAATGTTGTGATAGTGAAAACGACTCCTGTGCTGCTACTGCAAATTCATAGTTCTGCATTTTAGTAAATGACAATTAGAATAGATTTTACAACTTGCTAGGATAGTAAACATCTGACTGATCTCCTCTGGCGTCTTAATATCTGTACACTGGCTCTCTGGGAATAAAATGTTCTTATTCTGCATTGGGGCTATTTGTCCTCTACTGGTAGCTGAAGATGGCTGAAACTGTCCTGGCATTCCCTGCCGTTCTACGTATATACATTGTATGTTGAAACAGATCTTAAATTTTTTGTGTGTCAAATTTGCAGAGGTTATAATAGACCCGTGATGACATGTATATAAATGCAGACATCTATTTGTCTGCCAGTAAACAACAGAAAATGTTACACAATGTGCCTTTATTTACTAATAATTTGATTATCTTCATCATATTTACTGTGTGCAGGAAGTTGACAGACATCTGTCTTTGACTGAGATACTTTTTGTTGGTTTTAATAATTTTGAGTGTTATTTTGCAGATCTTGATGTTCTGAATGAAACCATAGAACTACAGAAGTATTAAAATGTACTTAGTTGCTAAATCAAAGCTTCTATGATAAATACATCATAATTCAATGTCTCATGAACTACATAGAGAATATTTGCCTTTCATTGCTGAACACAGTCCAAGTTGACAGTATTTGCTGCCTGTATTACCACCAGGTATACTTTCTACGATGGCCCTCCCTTTGCCACAGGCCTGCCCCACTATGGTCACATCTTAGCTGGTACCATTAAGGACATCGTTACTCGCTTTGCTCATCAGAGTGGTTTCCATGTGGACAGGCGCTTTGGCTGGGACTGTCATGGCCTGCCTGTGGTAAGATTTTATCTAATTATATTTTAATTGTATGTTGTCACTGCAAATGTAGCACATTTGAAATATCTGTCCTGTGCTGTATGTCTGTGTAGGAGTATGAGATTGATAAGACTTTGGGCATCAAAGGACCAGAAGATGTGGCTAAGATGGGCATTGCTGAATACAATAAGCAGTGCCGAAGCATTGTCATGAGATACTCCAATGAATGGGAGGTGAGAATAAGAAAGCAGCATTCTTCTGAATCTAAGTTTATAATTAATTATATTTCAGATGTGAAATGGTCTTTTTTTTTCTTTCTCAGACATCAGTGAAGCGCATGGGCAGGTGGATTGACTTCAGTCATGATTACAAGACTCTTTACCCATGGTTCATGGAGACCGTCTGGTATGAATATTGTATTTAAACTGCAACATTTCCTTTTAATATACAATCATTTTCATTTTATTTAGGTAGACATTTTACAGAAGTTGCTCCACAATTTCCAGATTTCTAGATTTCTTTTTGCAGGCCTTTAAGACACTTAGTCTCTTTTAAGGTGCTGTTTTCATATGCAGTCATAAAACATGAGATTCTGCTATTTAAGTTAACTAGTAAATTCCTCTCAGCTTTTTTTTTGTGGTACGACTTTGTACCATTTTTTTTGTATGACATGCTGTAATCAAATTTAAGAATAACTTTTTTCATGAAATGGTAAAATGTCTGACTTTCATCAACTACCTTTTTGTCAATTATTGATGTATAAAACTCACAGCTCATGGCATTATCATCATTATTATTATTATTAAATATGCATCTTCCTATTCTTTAAGGTGGGTGTTCAAACAGCTCTATGACAAGGGGCTGGTATATCGTGGTGTAAAAGTCATGCCTTTCTCCACTGCCTGCAACACTCCCCTTTCCAACTTTGAATCCCATCAGAACTACAAGGTCAGCATAGATCACAGTTTCTGTAAACACTAACAGAACACTGTAAAGCTTTAAGCTTGACTCTTTTATTTTTGGGTCAAAGCAAAACTGACAACTTCTGTTTCTTTTGTTATGTCCAGGATGTTCAGGATCCCTCTGTGATTGTCAACTTTCCTTTGATTGAGGATGAGAATGTTGCATTGATTGCCTGGACAACCACTCCCTGGACATTGCCGAGCAATCTGGCTCTCTGTGTCAACCCAGAGTTCTTGTATGTCAAGGTCAAAGGTAAGGGGATTTAAGAGTTAGAAAAACAACTGATGTCCTGAATGGGACCATGTGCATCTTGCAAGGATGTTGATCTTAAATGTTATGTCTTTATACATTTCCATCTTAGAACCATGTCATTTGTCCTTCTTGCTGCTGTCTGTATTTTGCTCAAGTCATTAAAAGAAATGAAGGGGTGGGCTGCTTGCTCACATATTTTATGGTGGAAAACACGTTTTTGTTGTGGATTACTTGAATTATCAGGACTTGTTTTTGTTGCTCAAATGCTTATGCCTGAGGCAAACATTTTTACTCTGAAATGATAGTTTCACAGGTGGATTTAGTGTTTTGGACATGTTTGTTTTTTTTTCAATTAAGAAAGAACAAATTAGCAGAGGAAGGGGGTGCCATCTTTGCAAATTGCACCCAAAGGAAAGCCTTTCTGTATTATGGTTTGGTGGACTTATTAACTATTTTCCCATTATGAGATTTATTTTAGCTGAAAAGTAATTTTTTGACTCAACGCAAAAGCAAAGTCCGGGTATTTCTACCCTTGTATTACTGTGTGTTTTACTCTGTGATGGGTCAAAATCTATGCGTCTTCTCATGCTTCCTCGTATTAGGGGGCAGGATACACGCATAAGGTTCTGTACAACGGGGTTTTGAGCAAAGTTTCTACCAAGAAGTGATACAAGAGTTCTCAAACTGTATGTGGCTTCATAGAGTTAACTATCTGTATGACTTTCCACCAATTCCTTATACTGGGTGTCCATCAGAGATTACTACCTAAACTTTGGCTCTATTAGTCACTCAGCATTTTCCACAGTATAATGTTGACTTTGTAAAAATATTATTTATACAGTGATCCCTCGCTATATCGCGGCTTCACTGCTTCGCAGATTTTTTTACTGTACTGTATTTGAAGGTGGCATGTCCGTTTATAAAAATCTTCTTGCTCAGAAAAAGAAAAGAGAGTGCCAACAACTACCCATAACA
>JBAMIG010000003.1:14939942-14957961 GCA_037177335.1 Kiunga ballochi
AAGGGGTTAAACCTAAAGGATGAGCTTACTGCTCACTGAACACTAATTTGAGTTGATATCATAGATATATATGTGTCTCTGTGATTTATCAACACAAATTAACATACTTCAATTGTCTTTTTTTTTTATTGTGAATTGTGATGGCATTCTTCTAGCCACAACTGAAAAGACCTCTTGAGCTTTGGTTGTGGAAATGGTCAAACTTTGGTGAAGGTCAATCTTTGCTTAACTGTGTGCCTACTAAGCATGCAATGTATTTTTTGTGTATTGTTGAATAAGAGGAAAAATTAGAAATGAGAAGGATATTCATGCAAAGAAGTATAGTTTTATTTTGTCAGATAGATATAAACTTAAGGCTTCAACTTTAGATTTCTGAGCTTTATAATTAACTGATTTTTTTTTTTACTCGCTTAGGAAATATTACTTTAATGCTTTTACTGGCAAGGTTATTTATTGATTGTGTTTATAAAAATATTTAAACAGTTAATTATTCATTTAAAACCAAGAAAGTGCTCAGTATCTGATTTGAAGATGTCATTCTTGCTGTATTTGGACCAAAGCAATGACTGTGCGTGAATCAAACCTGAAAATCTGGACGAACCTTTAATCAGGCCACTTAAAAAAAGCATTGTCCTTGTTCAGCTACATAAAGGAGATACTCTGGAGAGGTGGCTACTGTTTTCTACTATCCTCCTGCTGTGGTTTTTTGGTCTCCCGTGAGAAAAACTGGAGGGGTTTTAAATGGATGACCTAGATTCCTGTTGGCCGGTTACAGTCCAGTTGATACTGCAGGGGGCAGTGTTGAAGCACATTGTTCCATCCTGCCTGCATCGGCTGCGTGGTGCTGCATGGGAGACCTCCTCAGAATACCAATGAGTGTTTTTTTGCATCAGTCCTCTCTGCTTTTAACTTCCCTCCTTTATTACTCTAACTTCACATCAATATTTTTCCTCATTTCTTCATTGAACTGTCTTCACATCCACCTGTTTTTGTCCTTCATCGTTCTTAGTCATCTTTCAGTCCACCTTTTCCCTCACTGCCTTTGTCGCTGTTCGAGTGGAGGGCTGTCAGCTGCAGCAAGCCTGAGCTGTGCAGTCATTTGTCACACCACTGAGGGGAAGAAACATCTTTTATTGATGCTGCCCTCGCTGCTCTTTTTTTGTGTCTCAGGCCATTTTGTTTTTCCCCTCCTCAGAATTGTCACCCCTTTACCATTTTTAGGTTTGCTTTCCATAATGTCCGTTTCTGTGGACCTAGAGGCCAACAGTGATTTATGCCTAGCTTGGCAGCTAATGTCACATGAAGTTCTTAAGAGATGTGCTCCTTTAAACAGGAGTGTGATTGCTGTGTAAATGCTTTTGTTTGATTTGATATCATAACTCGCTAAATAATCTGTAGCTGCAAGAAAATGCAAAAACCAATAAATAATTATTTATAACCCCATCTTGTTATTGCTCAGACAACACCACAGACAAAACCTACATTATGATGGAGGCCAGGCTGGGAGCGCTCTTCAAATCAGAGAGTGAATACTGTCTTCTGGATAAGTGAGTACAAAATGCATTAGTTTAAAAGGAGTATTATTGTTAGGAATGACTAATACTATACTAATACTTGTTGGTACCAGCACACAGCAGCCCCACGGTGATCTGCTGCGGAATAATTAACTATGTTGCATAAAAGGCTGGAACCATACACTCTTGCTTGGCTACTGTTAATCAGCATCAGATAAAATTTCATTGCACATATAACCTTAAAGGATTTGCACATTTTCTTTAACCAATTCATTTTTGGTTATGATAAATGGCTGATGGTGCCTTTTTTACTTTTTTTTTTTTGCACTTGACGTGTATTTATTGTCAGCAGTTTTCTTCAGAGTTATAACTTGTTTTCAAAACTTAAAGGTATTGCAGCAGAAAGTAAGTAAAACTCCCAGTCTCCCAGCTCAGTGGCTGATTCTGGAGCAAAGGGAAAGCGCGGTGCATTGTAGCTAAATTGAGGCAAAGTGAGAGGAGGACAAGACCTGAATGAATAATGGATGTCGACTGTATAGAAACCTGAAAGGGCATATTTAAGATTTTAAGATTTATCCCCACTTGTGTCATACATTGTAGGAGACGCATTAACTGGCAATAAAAATGTCACCCTGACTAAAAATGTTACACTCTTGATGGCTTGCTCCTCGTCTTAAATGAGGACAGAATCCTCATACACAAGGACACAGACATGCTTAGTTTATTGCCTATTACATAAACAGTGCATTACCATTTATTCCTCCTTCAATACTTGTATATCCCTTACACAGAGATTTAGTAGGTAGTTATCAGATCTCCCAACTAAAAAAAGGGTTTTGTTTAACAAGAAATAACTTTCTTTTGTTAAAACAATATTTGTGCATGATTTTTCTAGTCCTAAATGTAAGAAGGAAAGACATTAGTATTTAGTTCAGTATTTATCCTTTTTAATGACATCTATGCTTGTTATTCAACCACATTTATCACATTTTATAACAAAGTTTAGCTTGTAAGGATTGTACTTGTATTAATGAGCAATACAGAGAAACATGGAAATGGTGCACCAAAAGAAGATTGCATACTATTTCTCAACCAGGAGTTCATGGAAATAAAACAATATGTTTCTGTTCATTATTTTAGCACAAGCGACATGACCAAGCCGATCCCATTGTGGTGTAGGGGTGTTTATGTCTGGAATCATTGCAACTTATTTCATCCTCTCCAGGCCATAATTTTGGAAATTATTATTATTAAGGTGACACCACTCTCTGTAATGAGAGAGTGGTGTCACCTTGGAAGATGACATTAGGCCCCAGACTATGGAGATAATCGCATTTCTACTGGTTCCTGAAACCCATTTTACTTTGTCTGGAAACAAAAAAACCCACCTTTTTCTCTCATGCAATAGTGTATAGTCTTAATAAGTTAAACGTTGTAAAGGTAAATAATCAGACCTGGTAGTTGTAAGAATTTTTTGGTTGTACTTTTTTGTGCAGGTATTTCTGTTATGTTTTTTTTTTTTCTTTCAGATTTCCTGGCAAAGTCTTGAAAGGGAAAAAATACAAACCCCTCTTTCAATACTTCTCCGAGGTTGGTAGACTGTGTATAATATATTATGAGTGTGTGTAATATATCGCCACTGGTCGATGCCACCCTGGTTCACTGTCAGAGTTTAATTATTGAAGAGTGTGGATGCAAATTTTCTGTAACATGTTATTTAATTTTGCATGACTTTTTTTACTGATCTGAATAAAATTGCATCTTGATGCATTTTTCCAGACAGGATTTTACTCTTAATATCTGTTATTACAATTTAATGCAGTGATCCATTTTGGGGTAAATATGGTTGTGTGATGGAAATGTGATTAATAGAGAATCTTTTAAAAAGACCTGTATTTAATTTATTATTTTTAATTAAGTCACATAGATTGTTTTTATGACAATTTTTATACAATTTGTACATTATATGTCAAACTCTTTAATCACCAAATGATGTAATGCATAGTTTTTCAGACATGTTTGTTGGTTTAACACAGCCTAGGATAAATCTTGTGGCTGTGACATCTTCAAACCATGTTGTTACTTGCTGAATAAGAAGCTTGGAAGAGGATTCATCTGAATGTTTTGGGATTATTTTAGTGTCTACAGCCATTAAATTATTATTTGTTTATTTAAAAATTATATATACATTTTTTTTTAATCTAATCTCTTCTTGCTGAAGTCTGGGGAGAAAGGAGCCTTTCAGGTGGTGACAGATAATTACGTCAAAGAGGAAGAGGGCACGGGGGTAGTCCACCAGGCACCTTACTTTGGAGCAGTGAGTGTCATCTTCAAATTTTTGTTTTTGTTTTCTTTGTTTGTTTGCTGCATTTAGAGAATACTACTAACGATTATATTTAAATTGTCTGTAATCTGCCAGATTACATTGCTGTATTCTGACTAGATTATAAACCTTTGGTTGTGGCTCTTTCATATTTAATAAACACATTAGGAATCAATGTGGTTTGCATTTGATTTGATGGGGAAAAAAGCGAAGAATCAAATGAGATAAGAATATTTCAAATTTAGGAGGTACTATATGGTATGGTTGTGGTTCCTGAGAGCACAGGTGTTCATCTGTTCTGTGCACCATACAGGCATTTGTCTACACACCGTTGACCATTATATTTGGGCCCCACCTGTTACCATCAGCCTCATTACACCCACTCTCCTCCTTTAATTACTGTATAATACCCAGCACTCGCTGTGTTTAATTTACCATAAATAAACCAAAGTATGTACCCATTACAAGTGAAATGTTGCCTCCTCTGTGTTTATATTCCAGTCCTGTTACCCAAACTGAGTGCTCTGAGGAGGAATCCAGGTCACTTTTGTCTTGTCTAACTTTTCTAGTAAACTTAAATTTAACTCTCTTTAGTATGAGGATGTCTTTCTTCCAGTGCTGCTTTTGGAGATTACATCATAGGAAAATGTGCTGAAAACAGGTTTATTTGAATAATTTAAATCAAGACCAAGGTTACACGCTCAGAACAGCTGTTTGCCAATGTTTAGTAGTTAGATTCACGTCGATTGGTTTGCCAATAAAAACTGAAACACAAATGCTTTCTTTCTGGAGATATATGGTAAGAGGAAATGCACGGCCAAACTACATTTTTCAAATTTTATTTTGTTATGACTAGATGTGAAATGACCCCATGAGTCATTGATTTTGGATCTTGACAGGGTGTTCGAATACAAATAACATTTAGAGCTAGGCTGTGCTCATATCTTTCATGCCTAGCTGCCACATACCAGTAGTGCTTGTTTCAACACTGCAAAAAGTATCCAGCTCAACAAGGAATTTAATATGCAGTCATAACATCTTTAAAGTAGTAAACTGATTTCTATGGGGCCCATTATACAATGCAATGATGTGCAATATGAAAATCCAAGCTTGATATTGAGTACATCTTTCTATTACCATTAATATATAGTAATTAGGTTGAGATACATTTTTAGGAATATGATCTGCAGTCATGAGTTTGATATCTTTGGTGTTAAGTCGAGAACAAAACATAAACAGGATACTAAAATTACCCATCAAGTCCATCTCTTAATTGTGTTCTTCGCTCTGTAGGATGATTACAGGGTGTGCAGTGAATACAACATCATCCAGAGGGACCAGGCTCCTATCTGCCCTGTGGATGCTTCTGGCTGCTTTACTTCAGAGGTCACTGACTTTGCAGGACAATATGTCAAAGTGAGTGACACATCATGCATTTACATGGAGATAAGGTTTGCAGACATTCCTGCTATTCTGCTCTTGCTTAAAGCCACTAGTTTAATACTCTGGACAGACACCTATACTGATATGTTTTACTTCACTATTTGATTTTCAGTTCTTGGTAACCAGTCCTTACTTGCCCTTGGTCGGCTTTTGGTTTATAGATGAAAATGCATCTTTCCATGAAAAGCTTTTTAGTTTTCTTCTTTTTTTTGGGATTTGTACACTTTTCTCAGTCTTGTTTGCTAAATACTTAAGATGGTTTTGATGTAAACACATTTTAAGTTGTTAAAATTGGTGAATCAAAGCAACTTGACAAAGTTATGTTAGTGAACGTGCTGTCAAAGCACTTTATCATTGTTTAGGAGTGCACGCACTGGATACTCTTTTCCATCCTGTCACACCCAACTACATTACCATCCTAAGTTCATAGTGAATTAAAACTAGCATTCATGCATAATGTGATCACTATTTCACGTCCTGATGCTGAGGCCAGGGAGTGGACTCGAACTGCCTGGTCACTAACAGTACAGCGTTAGCTAATAAAGAGCCTGCAACCACAGTTCTCTGAAAGTCTGTCATATTCCACTTTTGAAAAGTGTTAAAACATAGCGCGAGTTTCAAGGCTGTCTGAGACATTCTTTACTCCCGCATAAAAACTCAGAGGTGATCTGAGGGAACCTCATTCTGAACTTGGGCAACGGGTGAAAGCACGAGAGTGGTTGTTCCTTTTTTTTTGCTCCCATAAGCTGAAAATAAACAGTGTTTTATACAACATGAGGGCTGCATCCTACACCCAAAAGAGCTTGCAAGTTAGCAGCTCCAGTGGCAGAGTTAGGGTTCAGAGCCCATCACCTTCCCGCTGCCGTGGATCCTCATATGACAGTCGAGGACGCTCCGGGTATCGTGGAACTGCCGTTGAGTTGGGCACAGAGATACACCAGCAACATGCCAACGAGAAGGAGGAGATGCAGGAACTCAACGTTAAGTTTGCAGGATACATTGCTAAGGTCCAGGCACTGGAGCAGAGAAATGCCTCTCTTCAAGCTGAGCTGGTTACGCTGCAGGGTCGTTACAAGGGAAGCCCCACAGGCATCGGAGAAGAATACGAGCTCAAGTTCAAAGAATTGCGGGATCTGATTGAGACCCTCACTAATGAGAAAGGAGCGGCCGATATTGAACGAGGCTACATCGAAGAGGAGGTTGAAGTGTGGAAACTGAAGCTCGATGAGGAGCTGGCTCTGAAAGAAGAAGCAGAAATGATTCTGAGAGAGTTTCGCCAAGATGTTGATAATGCCACACTGCAGAAGGCTGAACTTGAGAAGCGCATAGAACAGCTGGTAGCTGAGATAGAATTTCTTAAAAAGCTGCATGATGAAGAGGTGGCTGACTTAATGAAGCAGATTGAGGATTCAAAGGTTACAGCTGAGCTAGATGGTGATCGTCCTGATCTGGCTGCTTATCTGCGCAACATGCGTGCGGAGATAGAAGCTGTTGCTGCCCGCAATGTCCAAGAAGCCGAGAAGTGGTACAAAGGCAAGTTTGACACACTCAAGGAGCATGCTGGCAAACATGAAGAACAGATGAAGACCATGAAAGATGAGATTACATCTTTCCATAATCAGGTGACCGATCTACAAAACCAGATTGATGGCCTGAGGGCTCGCAATGCTGCCCTTGAGCAGCAGCTGGAGGAAATGGAGCTCTCCCACATGGATAAAGTGGGGACTTTAGAGAGTGTCATTGCTCAACTGGAGGCCCAGCTCTGTGAAACCAAACTGGAGATGACCAAGTATCTTAAAGATTACCAGGAACTGTTGCATATTAAGCTCAAGCTGGATGCAGAGATTGCAACCTACAGGAAGCTGCTGGAAGGAGAAGAACAGAGGCTAGGAATTACAAAAGATGCTTAAATATCCAGAATGAGTGTGGTGGCAGTCACAGAAGACCTGCACTGCACCATGAAGCAGAAAGATCATTTCAGTGTAGTAACAAGACACTGAATCATTTTTCCTCTCTACACCATAATCTTTGGGCTGGGTATTAAATAAGGTTTTGCTGTAGTGGGAAGAGCACGCCTTTTTTTGAGAAGGGGTTAGCATCCACCATTTGTTTTTTCTATTTTGCCTTTTAATGAGAAAGTAAGTGATTTAGGATGTATGGAAAATATTTAACATTTCTGTACCTTTTTGTCGTTTTTTGATTTTCTGTTCTTAAAAAAATTTAAAGCATTCTCTTTGCACCAGATATTCATTAGGACAATAATACCCAGCCCTCTTTATTCCCTGTCATTTATCAACATTGCCTTTTAAATGTTTGCTTGCTTCCCAGTCCTTTGCAGCCTCCGTTACTGAAAATGTTTACGTCATTCTCTGAAATCACCTTCTGTTATCATTTCCCTTCCCTGTCTTCTCTCATTTTTGTGTTTGCCAGTCATCGTTTCTCCTTGTTCCCTCCCTTTTTCTTTACTCCTGCAGAACTCTTGCTAAATTTACCTTTCCCACTCCTTGCCAAATCAGGCCTGCTGTCATTTCTCTGTCATTTCTCTCTGATTTGGAGTCTCACTTTTCCTCATCACGCTGCCATACTTGTCCAATTTTTGGAACATTGCAGCCTTGACACAACGCTCTCTTGTTCTTTTGTATTATGTTTATTTTATTTTTTAAGTTATCAATAGGTTGGTAAATTCCCAAGATTACATATTTATTTTTAAGTTTTAATGAGTTTGTTTCAGACCATATTAAAAAATATTACTGGTTTTAAAAAAGAAAAAAAAAAGATTCTGAAAAAAATAACTTGATCTCCAGGAAAAGATCTAGACCAACAGCTAAGCACCTTTCTGGGTAGTTATATTTCCAGGCTGCATATGAATTGCACTGTTAGAGGAAGATAAAATGTTGTGTGATGAGCCACTAACATGTTTGCATATGAGATTGTTTGCCATTAAACGATAAACAGCATAACAAAACAAACGATTCGTCTGTTTGCTGATATTTATTATTGGTGTGTGTGACATTAGCTGCAAATTTTTCTTTCAAAGGTGCACAAAGTCATTTTGTGTGCAGGAGTTTATTTCACCCTATTTGAAGGTGTACTAAAACTTTGTCAAATGTAAATTTGGCAGAGAAAAACAATTCATAAAGTTCTTTTAATACTTTAGTGGCATTGTCGCAGAATATTGTATGTTACATTAAAAAAGTGTGTGTTGTGGAGAACAATTGGTCTAGTGCTCCTATTAAAGTAAAGACGGATATATGAAATTTTAGAAAAATTCAGCAAGTGCTACAAAACAAAAATGCTAACAACCTTTTCAGGTTAAATGCAAAGTCACTGAGAATGAAGGATGTCAAAGCCAGCTGCATTTCAGCTACAGAAGTGAACAAATTGTGACTTTTTGAAATGCCATCATTCTGTTTCATTTTAAGGATGCTGACAAGAACATCATCAAGTGGCTGAAGGAAAAGGGTCGCCTGGTCAATGCAAGCAGTTTTAAACACAGTTACCCTTTCTGCTGGAGGTGAGACATGGCCAAAATTCACTCTAAATCTCATCGTACATCTCTTCCCCATCAACGCTGTCCTCACTCACTTAACCGCTTCATTTCTACTGTTATCCCTTTAAACCAATAGTTGAAGAATAGCCCTCCCTGGTGGGAAACCCGGTTAGAGGTAACAGATGTCAGACCTGATGAAATTGCATGCATTTCCACCTTCAATACCGGTGGCCTTATTTCATAATAGGAGATTTAAAGGTCAATGTTTTGCACCATTTAGTTTTGTAGTCTCATGTTAGGTTGTCACGGTCTCTGCACAGAATCATTTCACAACACCTCTAGGTCTCACTTCTTACCCATCAAGCATGTGTAGAAATGTACAAACTTAACTTCTGCCTGGGTTAATGCCTTTTCTCACTTGGAATGCTCAGTTTGACCTGAGCAACATTAATTAACCCAAATCAAATATGCTAAAATGTGCTACTTAAACATCCACGTAAACACAAGTTATGTGTTAGTGGCCACTTGGAATCAATATTTGTTATCAGTTACTATATTGCAAGTTTAAGGCATTTCTGTAATGCAAACATGCACTTTGAATTCAACTTGGACTTTTTTTCTAATTAGCAAAAACAGAAAAGAGAAACAGAAAAAAAAATCTTTTTTTATATTGCCCATTCAAATGTGTTTAAATTGACCAGGGTTACATGGTTTTAGACTATAAGGATATGAAAAATATAAGAACAATAACTGATATCTACTGTCAATGTGAACAGTTACCACTGTAGTGCACTGCATCTCAATTACCACCTGTATTACACAGCTAATTCAGAGAGCCACTGTCCGAATCTAAAGACTTTATATGACATTCTGATACTTTTCCAAGCGGAGACCTTTCAACAGCTGACCTGGATAAACTGAAGTTAGAAATGGTGCTTGAGCCCTGCAGGCAGTTCGCTCCTATTTTTATAGTATATTTTTTTTCTGAAGAAGGTGAGGCTTTCAGAAGTTGTATGAGAGTGCAAGTGTCTTTACATGCTCTCGTGTGTGTATGTAAGGTTAATAAACTTCAATTAAGTAAATTAAACACATGGCTTACTTTATTCAATAACTGCAAGTATGTTATTGCTGACAGGAGTATTAAAAACAAATAAAGGACCTGTTCTGGTGCATTTAGAAACGGATAAAAAAAATTCTGATTAATTGTGAGTTACCGTTGAAAACTCTTGCACTAAATTTTAGTTAAATATTTTGATTAACTGACAACTCTGCAAAACAGGCCTATTTCCTTTTCTAATAATAATTCCCATACTGCATGTAATGTACATTTTAGAATGTGTAGATGGCAAACTCAATGGTTACATAGGAATGATTTTCTTATTTAACTTGTGTAATTATTGTAGGACAAAAAGATTATAACATTTTTAAATTTGTTGTATTTTTTATTTATTGCAGTGTCCAGTAAATGGTCATATAAATGTCTAAATATCCAGACATCTAATATTGGTCTAATTCAACATTAAAATGTGAAAAAGCTGACGCTGTCTTAACAAGTAATTTTCACACATCTGATAACTAGTCCTGAAGACTCAGGAATACAATGATTGATGTGTTTTGTGATATTGTAATTATCAGCATTTGTCTTTTAGAAAACTCCCTTCTGCCTTTTCTTTTTTTCTTTTTTCTATTTTTTTATTATAAAAAAATAATTAAATTAACTTGAAGTACCAGCATAGTAAACTGCAGCTAAGTTTATTCAAAAGTAAACAACACTCTGGATGAAAAATCAGAACTTTGTACACCTTCCTGTATTTTAACTAAACTGTCTTATTTATAACAATGACTGTAATGACAATTTTTTTATGAAGAAAATTGTATGAATTAAATTGGACAACAGTAATAAAAGTATGATTGTGTTCTATTTGCATATTGAGCTCTTGCATTTTTCAGGTCAGACACACCCCTGATCTACAAAGCTGTCCCCAGCTGGTTTGTACGGGTGGAGCACATGGTGGAGAAACTGCTGGACTGCAATGGAAAGTCCTACTGGTAAGCTGTTATTTAAATAAATCAGTGAAAGTAATGTGGCATGGGGCTATGAGCTCTTTACCAAACAAATTTTTTTAAATGCTTGAAGCCAAGACCGATAGCAGAAACGGTCCCAAAACAATTACAGCTGCAGTGCTCCAATGCTGCATCAAGTCATTGGCTTGTCTCTGCAGGACAGTCATCATTGGGGGGAGAATCATAAATAAAAAGGTAATACATTTCCTCTAGAAGTGGTTGCAGTGACTTTACTTGACTTCTGTTACATGAGGGTAAAATGCTCATGTTACAAAAGCCATGCTCATCGGACTCACTTTTATGTCGTTTTGTAAAACAAACAAAAAAAAAACATTAGCAAGATGCTAATTGTAAAGAGAAAAAAACAGCATGACAGCTTTGCTAAGTGGTATTACCCATGGTGCTCTCTGTGCTCTTTCCTGAACCACAGTAGCTGCCTCTGGTAATGGGACTGTCAAACTGAGATGAATGACTAGCTGTTAGGAAGGTGGAGACGCGCACGTGTGCATAGTGTGGCTGAGACACATACACCAGTTTAAAGGCTATGGTCCTTGTCTAAAGAATACTGGCTTGTACGCTCTTTATTACCAAATTATTTAGTCAATCAAGCACATATGCATGTAACTTATTGGGAGTGTTTTTTTTTAATCATACCATGACTTTGATAAAGTAATAGGTAAAATTACATTATTTTACAGTCCAACTACACTTATATCTTCAATGTAATCATGTCAAATCTGCTCTTTAACATTTTCAATGTGAAACAAAGTTGCTCTTCTAAATTAAGCTGGGATTCATTGATTGATTACTATTCAATTCAGAAATGGCCAGCTTTATTCAGCTTTGTTTTCCTGCTACAACACATCTGACACGCTTCCGACTTGTTTAACAGGCTTGTGCAGAGCTTTACATATAACTCAAGTCAGCTAATTACCTATTCATTTGTGAAATATTCATGTTATCGTAAACTTAGTCACAGCTGTTATCAAAATAAGAAAATTCACCTTTTGAGAGAAGACTAAGTGAAAATGCAACTATATAGAAAGACTTTTAGCTAAGGTAGGAACCCTCTTGCTGTGAAGTGACCTTGCTGATCTCTACACTGCTGTGCAGCTCAATCTAGAAAATATCTGTGTTTTATACATTTTTATTTAGGCCATAATTACTAATTACAAAATGTTAGGAATAATTACTTTTTTATGAATGAAAAGCTGTAAAAAATAATATATTCTGCAAGGGTATATTAACTTATAGGCACAACTGAATAAGTTTCTGAACTATGAAAATGTTCTGGTCGGATACCAGCTTGTAGCCAAACAGTCTTTTACATCACCCTGTTCACCTTTCGGACACCATATCAAATTTAGACTGGTGGAGTACATTCATTAATACTAACATAATCCTCCTGCATCCACTTTTATGAAAGACAAAATAACATGATCAAGGGTTTTGGTGATGACAGGTGGGAGACTACCGAGAAGCATTTAAGACTACAGCCCTGCTTCCAAGTCTTAATTGTGAAAGTAAGGGTTTAAATGGCTTCTTTGATGTAAGAGCTATTCCATTGAGAGTGGGATAAATGCAAGTTGTTGCAACAAGACCAGGTTTTCCCCAGGAAGTGTTCCTATTATCTATAAAGCCCTTCTGGTTCTGGTGTTCTGGGCACCACCTAGATGATCAGCGGTTAAAGGAGTACATGCAGCTAAACATGTCATTGCTGATCAGATTTGGCAAGGGTCCGGGCCGCTGATTGGCATAACCTGGTGTCATTTCAGCCAATATGAATTGCAGTCTCACCGTTTTTTACATTTATCCTTATTTAGCAGTTTTAAATTGGATTCTATGTTGACCGCTCTGGCCCCTGGAATGCATTTGATTATGATGTCTGATGTATCTAATGCTAACTATGAAGTTTAGTCTTTGGTTTCTCACCATTGAGTCTCCACTTGTCAATGTGATTTGAGAGGACTTTTAGGGAGGCTTTACATTAGGGGATGTTGGGGAGGGGGACTGACAGGGCTCTGAGTGGAAGTCCGCTGTGGAGCGGGAGTGAAGACATTAGGTCTGTCTCCGAGCTGTGGCCAGGTCTCGTGCGCTAGAGCCTGTGGAAGGGCCTCACTGACAGGATGGCAATCGATCTTATTATGCCCTCCAGGGGATGCTGCTCTGACATCTACAGCTGAATGAAGGGATGCAGTGACATCAGGGACCTGTGTATAACAATGGGTATTTATAGAAATTAATTACGTTTTTTTTTTCTTTTACAAAAAAAAAAATTAAGGATCTATATTTATTGATGTATTCTAATGTAAAAAATCAAAAGTAAAGATTAAAATGGTTCCAAGTGTACAAGTTGAAGGGGGTCTTGATTTAACTTGGATTTAAGAAAACTTTGAGCAAATTCTGGAAAGACCTGTGACACAGACGTGTAAAAAATATTCTTCACAATATAGGTGGAAATGAGCTGCATTGCATATAAGTCTGGCTCTCCAATGGCTTTTTAGGATGTTTGCATTATTTAAGACCCATATGTTTTTTAAGCTCTTTATTACTAATGTGATCAGTGGGGTGTGTTTAGCTGAGGATGGATAATCTACTAGCATTGTTGTGGTAACAGTGTATACATTAACTACAGTATATGTAGCAATGCTTGAGATGTTGCTTTCCAGTGATGGCTCCTTACACAGTGTTGTTTACAAGCTCTCCCCTGGTTCCATTCTTATTGTTTTAAACAAGCACTGTCTCAGCTCTAGATTTCTCTTTGTCATTGGCTGCATTTATGTGGATGCAGTTGATTTGAGGGTTAATCTGATTAAAGATTAATGGTGTAGTGTAGATTGAAATTATATTTAGTACATCTTTTGTCATGCTTTTGGTTTAATATAGCATAGAAACACCAAACCATCTTCCTATACAAAACATATTGATCAAAATTTGATAGAAGTTTTCCACTGAGTTACAGTTGCTAAGCTATGATGGAGAACTCATTAAACCCAATCTTTTATTATTAATATTCTTTTGGGTCATTTGCCTATCCTGTTACTCAGTTGGCTTTACCGGCCATCCCTGTCATCTGTGATTTAGAAGTCTATAACTCATCTCTTTAACACGACTGCACACTTTAAGTTCTATATTTAACATGAACTTAGAAAAAGGAGAGTAAAGAAAAGAGATTTTGGGTTGAGCAGCAGCAAAGGGGAAAAAAGAAAAGTCATTAAATTGATATATTAGGGGCCTAAATAGAAATGCCTACTGCAAATGGGAATTGATGAACTCTTTGCTTAGCCCGTGGATCCTGGTGACAATTTATACTCTTCACTGCGCTGTTGCCCTGAGTCACAACCTAGTGCACAAGTGAAAAGAATAGGAAAAATGAGAGGAAAATAGGAGATTGAGAGATGGTGGATTAAAACTAGAAGCCAGCTGAGGCAAAATAGGAGAAGAGAAAAAGGGAGTCTAAAGGAAGATGCCTTGGAGGCGATGTTAACCTTTTATAGCTAAGCTTCATAAGGAAAACTTTAAGTTTATTTTCATGGCTAAAAATAAAGAAGTGAATTCCTAGTGAGCTTTTACAGAGCTATTTCTGTTTTATGGATTTCTCATACCCAATGGTGGTGTGAAACTTATGATGATTATGATAGATGATGATGATGATATAGAAATGATGATGATAGAAATACTTTGTGTATAACAGCTCCATTTGTAAAAGTCACAAACACGAGTCATATATTTGAACACATGTACACTTTTGCACACTTTCTGAAAAACACCATTTTATAAATGAATATTTTGTACGTTTTATTCTGAATTATTGGTTTCTCCCCTATGAAGATGGAAACATCCATATTTTATTCCAATATGTGATAATACACCCTGATCTGTCTGTTTCTACAGGGTTCCTGAGTTTGTGCGTGAAAAGCGCTTTGGAAACTGGCTGAGAGACGCACGAGACTGGGCAATTTCAAGGAACCGTTATTGGGGAACACCGATTCCTCTTTGGGTCAGCGATGATTTTCAGGAGGTCAGAACACCAATAAATAGACACAAACACACACATAAACAGCCTTTAATACCACTATGTTTTGGTTCTCTTTAGAAAATAACAGTTTGTCTGTGTCGTGAAGACTAATTCTTTTGTGACAAAGCTGATTGTAGCTCTGACGGCGCTCAGCTTAATCTGGGCTAAGCAAAAGAGGATATGATTACAAAAAATATTACTTTACAGCTTACACTTATTCACAATAGAAATTAGCTTTTTCTGAAAACTACCCAGGTTAATGTGTTGCTATGACCTTTTGGACACTGACATGATTTCACATATCTGATCTATTTTTGTGTGTGAAGGATGTGTATAAAAGACCTTTGTGGCATAGTTGAGTTAAGAGATTGTGGTGCTGAAAACGGAGTATAGCAGAACTCCAAGTTGTATTCAATCAGCGCCCCTCAGGCACCATCATAGAGTGCCTCCATAAACTCAACACATGAATGATTCAATATTTTAAACAGCAAATAAACATATATCTTAATTTTCTCGGTTTCCTGTCAACCCAGTTAAGACAGTGGGCGTTTTTAAGACAAAACACTATTAGGGTTTGGAAAAAAATTTAAAGAGGACGTTGGAAATAAAGGGAGAATGGGGAAGGAATTAATTAAGTAGCTAAGAAGATGAGGAAGTGAAAAATAAGAGATGAAAAGGAGGAGGAAGATAAAGAAGTGAGCCAAACTGTAAATGTTTGTTTTATTATAGATATACGGTGCCAAACACTGCTGGCTGCATGATGTAGACTGAGCTGAGTAGAGATGTCAGAATTGGGTTATTTGAGCATTTGAAAAATGAAGTCTTAGTCCCTTGGCTGAAAGAGGGACGGCAAACGACCTGCTTGCTGGAAATAGCATTGTGACTGTTTCCAGAACATTTGCACTCCCTGGTGCCTCCTTCACACACCCTTCAGCAGGAAACCACACTCCCATATCTAAAACTGCAAGCATCTTTATTTCTGTTACTCTGTGTCACTGCATTTTTTCTGTCTCTCAGTATCTTTTTGGTTCGTTTTTCCCTGTCTGTGGCTTGCCAGGGTGTCTTTGCAATTACTAGCCCTCTTTTATGTCTTACTACATCCTCCTTTATGTCTTACGGTGAGGGCCAAAGCTTTATCTGGGCCATGTTACCTGGCACTGTGGTAAAACTAGAACAGAGACTACAGGTTATCTCTCTGAGGAGACCAGATAAGATACTTTATCATACTTTGTAGGGTGAAGTTACCCAGGAAGTGCATTGAAGAAGGCCTACTTTTAACTCTGTTGCTGATGCAGAGGTCCAAACACAATTAAAGTTTAATGAAAACTAAAAGCAGGACTGAGTAATTTCCTATCATTGAACAAATAGTTCTTGTTTAAACAAAATCAAATCTACTAAGGAGAAGTTTTTTTCTTGGTTACCAATGCTGAAAGCATTAGGTAAACACTTAGCTTTTTCTGGATATTCTGCATCTAACTGCCTTCAGCTGGCACTGAGAAATTCTTAGCCACAGTGCTCCACCTGTCAGATTGTCTTTCTTCTACCCAATACCCAATTTCAGAGCTAAATATGTATTTTCTTGGCTAGTGTTTAGATTCTGTTAACATCCGCATTAAAGTACTTCTATAAGTTTCTAGAACCCTTTTGATGCTCACAGTTCAAGAGGTTTTTGAGCCTTTTATTTTTGCATATCAACAGTGCTTGGTTTTTTGAAGATTACTTTGAGCCCTCACATCTGTGGACTGACTTTTTGTTTTAAGGCCATTAAACACCTAATCAGAATAATTAATAATATTCAGCTATCCATCCATTTACTTAATCTGCTCAATCCACCTAATGGTCACAGGGAAGTTGGAGCCTAACCCAGCAATAATTCGGGCGAGAAGCGGAATACACCCTAGACAGGTTGCCAGTCCATCGCAGGTTCTTGCACAGTAATATTTTTTAAGGAATCATTGTCAAATCCATGGAAACATTCACATCCATGACAAAATTCAATCAGTCATTTTTTTGAGTTTTATATTTTCAAACGAAGATGAATTTTTCTTATTTGTATCCAGCAGATACATACAACAAATATATAATTGACCATGTTGACAGCATCACCAAAGTTGATTGCGAGCTATGCAGGTGTCACCTTGTTGCTGCTATTGCATTTTATTGCATGACCTCAAACACACAGTCAATCCTGAAGTAGCATGGTGAAGCTCTTGCTCCTGGAATAAAAAAGGAAGTTCTCTCTCGTATCAAACTGCAACCTTTTTTTTAGCAACTCTGTAACAAAACGTTGAACTTATTTTAAGCTAATTTTAAAATGCATACAGGTCCTCTTCTCTGCCACCTTTAGGGAAATCTGACCACAACCTGGTTCTCCACCTACAGCCTATTAGAGAGATTATTAAAACCTGATTTGATGATACGGAAGATGCTCTGAAAGGAGGCTTCAAGGCTATAGACTGGATTGTCTTCTGTGAACCTCATGGAGATGAACATCAACACCAGGACTGAGTGTGTAACAGTGTATAAAAAAAGTCTGTGTGAACACACTATTCCAACAAGAACAGTGAGGTGCTTCCCAATAACAAACCCTGTATCACAAGTAACCTGAAAAAGGTACTGGAAATTTGAATTTCCCTCTGGGATTAATAAAGTATTTTTAATTTGATTCATTTGCCTGGCCCCTGATCTGGGCTGCCTGCACTCTTTTAAAGTGGGTGTTGCAGACAATAGAGAGGTTACAGACTTCAATTTTTGTCTGCTCCTCCACAGTTCCACAGACATATTGTCTTCCCATACTCAAGGGGAATCTGGCAATATTCTACTGGTGGAGATCTTCACTTTAAAATTAGAGGCCATCAGAGTTTTCTCAGTGGAAGAAAACCTCTATGGGTTTTACTCAAAAAAAGGGTTATATATATATATAGTTTATATTTCATAAAGCTTTATTGATTATTACTTGCTCAGCTGAACTCTGCATGAAACACTTTGGGAAGTCAGTTGAATATTATCCTATTAAAGCATGAAAAAATATTTTCTTCACTTAATTTAATAGTTGTTCCTTGTACTTTGTTTTAGGGCTGCTCGATTATAGCAAAAATGATAATCACGATTATTTTGATTGAAATTGAGATCACGATTATTTAACACGATTATCCAATAACTTTAGT
>JBAMIG010000003.1:15008356-15019132 GCA_037177335.1 Kiunga ballochi
CACTGGTTGACAAAGAGGTGTGTGCGTGTGTGTGTTTGTAGCAGATCTGTGTGGTGGGGATGGCGCTTTTGGATCAGCCTGTGGGAGATGTTCAAATCCAACATAGAGGGCAGGGGGGCATGGGAAGACTTCATTCTGCCTCATGTGTCATCCTCCTCTGTTAAGACTTTAAGCACTGTTTGTGTGTGCTTTTGTGTAGAATAATGTATTTGTGAATACTGTACACATAATCTGTTTTTTGTCAAGGTTGTTGTATCAGATGTCGCAGCTGTCTAATGGACAATCTAACAATTCAGTGTAAAACCATTACTATGACTGAAAATATTTTCTCCCTTAAATAATTTTCCATCATTCCATTCCTTCCATCCAATCTATCCATCCATTATCTGCACCGCTGGAGCCTATCCCAGCAATCATTGACCTAGAGGTGGGGTACACCCTGAACAGGTCACTGGTCCATCACACCTTGAACAGTTTTATCTTTTGTTAGTGAAGGACGCTCATATTTTTTAATTCAGGTGTAGCTACTCTCTTTTCTTTTAAATGCTAGAGGCGGAGAGGGTTGAGAACACTGGGGGTGCTGTAGTTACTAAGTGACAGGTAGGTCAGTTGCAAATACATTAATTCGAATTTCAACAGCAGCATGTTGTTTGTGGTCTAATTTAATTTCCACATCCCTCTTAAAAGAGTAATAATGGGGACTATGGAAGTTTGATGAGTCTGAAGGGTTTTATTAATACATTAAATAAAAAACAACAAACAGGGTTTATGTTCTATAATCAATTGAGTAAACATGTGTAGCAAGGAAGAATAAGAGATATAAAATTTATTGTATTTAAGGGTCCTACTCTGCTTTTCCTTACTTTATAAAGTCTCACCTGCTTTAACAATATGTTAAAGATAATTTAGAATCATATTATTCGGTTATTTGCAAGTTATTAATCCCACTTATTTAAATTGTACCATCAGCTTTATTCATGTGCCAATATTATGAGGATCCACATTTTTACAATTATTATCTACAGCTCCTTTTACTTGTATTTTTGCCAAGTCTATAAGTTTATTTTTGTGCAGACTCAAATTTAGATTTATTGGATACCAGTACAGCAATACTCTCTTTTGGATCCAGAAGAGTTGTTTCAGATGCTTGTCAAACTTCCAATCATTTTCTTTGGTCAACCTACTAGAGCCTTAATAAAGGATAATTAATTAATTGAATAACATGTTAATTAATGTAGCCCATTTTTTCTGTATACACATTTTTTTACGAGGAATAACCCTGATAAAAACAATATTTATGACAAGTAATTTACTTGTTTTTCTTTTCCAAGATTATCTAAATGTTTTGGCAAGGTGTGTGTCAGTGGGAGGGTTTTCTCATTAAAAGGGCTCATGGTAGCAGTTCCTGAAAAAAACAACACTCTCAATCTCCCTGCTTCTCTCTCCCTCTTTCTTTCTTTCTCTCTCTCTCTCTCTCTCTCTCTCTCTCTCTCTCTCTCTCTCGCTCTCTCTCTCTCTGGCTTTCCCCCCTCCCTTTGTTTGTTCGAGAGACAGAGCCCTAGTGTGAAAGTTCTTGTTCTTGTACTTTTCTTTGGTTGCATTGGTTTAATTTATTCAAAATGAGTATGCTTATAGCAAACATACTGATGTTGCATAGAAAAGCCTGGTTTGGCCTGCTGTGTGCTCCCACTAAAACGTCTCTAGGTTATATGTAGTCTGGAACTGGCCACCCTGCACACAGCTATCATCAGCACCAAAAAGGATATCTGTGGGAAGCAGTACCAAGCACCGGGAAGTCTGTCTTCTCCTTCAGTGTAAGTAAATCCTTTTAAAACAATAGCATTTCTGTTGAATTCAAGAGAGGTTTTGCCACTTTAAGAACACAAAGGATTAGTGGGAAACAGTTACACTGCATTTGGCATATTTAGTTTTAACCTACTTTTTGTGTGATTCTCTTTGACATATCTTATATTGGATGTGGGAAGAGTAAACATGGCTGTAAGAGACTCAGTCATTCTTTGAAATAATGAATGCTCAACACTGTGAAAAGACACAAATGTTTTGACTTGTGTAATATTACTTTATTTATTGTTCAAAAGGGATGAGAGCCAAATTGCTTGTATGCTAATGTGTGAGCGTATATGGAGCATACTACTTGGACAGGAAGTTGATTGAAATACTGATATTGATTGCAATGTATATATTCTCTTATACTCCACCCAAACACTATCATAGCCAACTTTTCAAATTTGAATAAATGTTACATATATATTTGCCTGTAGGGGAAATGTTTCTTTTCCATCAGTTACTTAGAGAGGGAAGAGGGTGAGATTTAGATAGCAGCTATGCCTGCATTTTACAGAGGAAGCAGACACCAAGAAATGGAAAGTTTAAAAATGAATCTCTCATCTCTGTAAAAGCTCAGAGTGGGCAGATGTTAAGAAAAAAAACAAGACAGAGATGGGATGGTGGGAACATATGCAGAAACAAGACCAGTGCCAAACCGTGTACCAAGATTAAGGCATTAGAGAGTCTCCAGAGGATCTGAACACACTCTTATTTGGAGTCACACACGTTTGCATGCATCAGTTAACACTGATACATGTAAACCGTGAACACTTTAGCAAGTGTAGCTTAGTTTGACTGCTTAATATTCAATGCAGTCTCCAAAAATTATAAAACACATGCATGTATAATAAAAGCTCAAAGAAAGCTCCTGATGTGTTGCTGATGATGGTACTACATGTTCTACTTTACTTAATTAAGATATAAAATCTTTATACATATTGGTCTTGGTTCACAACACTGCACTATTTAGCACAACAAAATAGCATGAAGAACATGGCCATATTGTTGTTTTCTTGTATTCTAATAAATAGACAAACACTGCTGGGACTGGACTGTAAATATCAAAAAGTGTTCCTTTATATTTATACCTTGTCAGTTTCAAAGGGTGAGCTGTAACACACAGATTGTACAACAGCTCTATATTACCCAGTACATACAGTCATACTGTGACTGGTAGTGTGGTGCCGCATTCCCATGTAGTGTTCTAACCAGCTCACCTGCTGTACTATGGCCTTAAAGGAGGCATCATGTGGCTATGTCTTCTGTTTAATGATGTTTCTATAACTGTGGCATGGTGTACTTTTGTAATCATGGAGTACACTACAGGAGGGAATCCTTAATGTCAATAGAAATTGTATTTAAAAATGTAATAAATCACATCCATAATTGATGGATTTCATGGTAGGTTATTTGAGATAAGCAACTCTTAAACAGCATCATTTACCTGATTGTCATTAAGTTAAAAGGATGTTTGAAATGTTTAAAAGTACAAAAACATTCTCAGTATGCAGGCAGCTAATTTCTCTTACACAATACTTTTTGTCCTCCATCTTTTCTTGAGTAGCCTGAAGTATCATCACTTACTTGCACAATTGTGCAATATAAGAACTCAGTTTTCTCCAAGTACAGCACTGAACACACCTAAGGGATGGAGGTGGACAGCAGAGAGTGGGTGAAGTATGGGGCCTGGGTGTAAAAGAGCACTACTATCTTCCTGTGGACTGTCAGGCAAGATTTCTTGACACCAATTACCTGTAGTGGAGTGTGTCCATGTGTAGATTTACCCACGAGTAAGCCATCTTCTTGTCCCTTACAGCAGGAAAAATGCTGTCTGATGAAACACTCCCTCCCTGGATTATCCCTTTCCTGTTTTCTTCTATTTCTCAGTTTTCTTGTACTCTTCCATATCCGCATCACCTCTAAATGACCTCACCTGTCCCCTGACTTGGAGATTCAGCCAGTCTGCAAAAATGATGTGGGCATTATGCAATGCATTTGGCTCAAGTTGATTTTTGACAGTAGGGGATATGAAATTTTATGTGACATTTTCTCGTGAAATGTTTATCTTTACTATGTAAAATACTTCTGTTTTAGTCATGTCTTATTTTTCTAATTTGTAAACTGCTCTGTTTAAAATGAAAGCTTCTGTGTATGCATTTCTGTTCAGTGCATATCTCAAGCTGATGATATCTTGATAAATATACACTTCAGGCAGGTTAGAGCTATAATGGAGGCATAATGGAGACTACTGAATCTCAAATGACTTCACTGCCGTTACTTCTTGGGAAATGTGCTTATTGATAACATACAGCTTAAACAGCACGTGTGAGCGTTTGCTTTGTATATGTTAGGGCAGAAAGAATAATTTTCTTGAATCAAGTAGTAAGTTCACTGTTGTAATGAGAAGGCTATATTTGTAACAGTGTTTTATGCCACAGTTAAAGCACAGACATTCTGTACTCCCCTTAGTCACTACACAAAATAATGGAAAAAACCCAGCTTGCCGTTTTTCTTACACAAGTTTGAAGGAGTCAACGGAAAAATTCCTTATTGGTCAATGGAAATAGCCCCTGAGAGGAAATAACTTGACCATGCTAATGTTCGGTTCAGAGACAAGTATACCTCGACCATTAAAGTGCCAGGGGAAAGATACAATCAATGAACCCACGCACTCTGTGCACCAAAGAAATGTCCTGGACTGAGGAGCTACCTAAATGCTTGTATACACTCAGAGGTGCTTCTGCACATAAACATGCCAGCTGTCGCTGTTTCTAATGGGGCTGAAGGAATTTGTAGATATTGGGGGCAGTATTCTGCTTTCTAATCCAAGCAAAGCCATTTTAAATGGCCAGCTGCCCTCATGGCATTACCGACACATAAACAAATGATGTTTGAATGGGAGACTGAAGTAAGGATGTGAAATGTAATGGAGGAGCTTTAAAGGGGAAGGGAATGTTTAATTATTGATATTTGCATTGACTCATTTATCAGATGACCTTATTAATGGCACTTAAATCAGAAAGGTTTATGATACATAATTTTAGGTCCCATAACAACTGTAAAACGTATGTAATTTTGTTATATGAAAATATGTGCAAGTCATTTTTAAAACCTTTACAGAATACATATATATATATATATATTTATATAATACGTATTTATAACTTCACATGTTTTTTTCTGTCCCCAATGTTGACCCTTTGCTTGAAAATATTGTTGCACTCATGTTCAGCCCCATTGATCTCTCTTGTACAGCAGCAGAAAACGTGCCAGCTTCAGCTAAATCTTTTAAGGTAGACCACCAGGCTGCTGTGGAAGCTGTAACTCAGTGTAAGCAACTTGTACCTAAATATAAATGACAAATAATACTCAAAGTTGACATGTGAGTTTAAAAAGAAACACCAGTGAGGAAGGACTGAATTATCTCCTTGGTCTTTCCTCACTGATTGGAAAGATCCACATAGGAGCAGCTCTCAACCTCTAAATAAGGACTAACATCAATAAAGATGCAAAAGACTGTGGCATGGTGTGGTGGTAAAAAAAACAAAAACATTTCAACCTTTGGACAGTGCGGTTGTTGCAGCACAATCCTTTTGCATGTATAAAGTATTTCAGAGAAACTTAAGATCCATATCCCTAAAGGCCCTCTGCAATTAATTGGAACCTGACATCTTTTGAACATTGAGAGTGAGTAAGTTGGGTTGGTCTCCTGGGGAAACTTGTCCTTCACTAAAATAAATTCTATGGTGACATTAAAAAAAATCGATAATATAAAATGTCTTTAGATTTAATATCTGAGCCATCGAACATCGAGAGATTTCAACTTTATTTAATTTTTTTGCCAACAGCCACCGAAAAAGAAATACAGCAGAGCTGAGTGGTGTGTCTGAGAGTATGAGAATTAGTGAGAGACTCACAATGTTGGACACATATATATTCAATCCATGCTAAAGGAATGGATTGCCTGACACTTAGACATGGGGCTCCATTGTTTTTCCCTCCTCAGAATTACAGTGGCAAAAAGGGTTGGCCCATCATGACACTGATGCTTACGTTCTGAAATGGCCTATTGTTACTCAGAGTGGTTTAAGTCGGAATTCCTTTCTTTTTCATTTTTCTTTTTAGTGTATCAAAAACATTACAACAGGAGCCTCAAAACAGACACATTTCTGACTAAGAAATTTAAATCTACAGTATGTGTATAATATATTGTGTGGAACAAAGTGTTTTTTTTCAGTTTTCTATGATTTTGTATAAAACATTACCATGAAACAAACAACATAGAATGAATCACTATCGTGCTGGTCCATCCAGTTTCTATATAGCCACTTTAACTAGTTCAGGATCAGGGGGATGGGCCAGTTAGGCTCAGGTGAAATTTGAGATGTAATCTGAACAGCTTTAGACTGTCACAGGACCAACACAAAAACAAATGAGACTAACAATATACAGTTATAATCAATGTAGAGTCTGTAATTAACCTGGCATGCCTGGCTTTCTAACTGTGGGAGGAAGCTGCTGTATCTTAAGAAATCACATGCTGTGGAACATGAAAAAAGCTGACATTCAAACCAGGAACCAGCTTGCTGTGAAGCAACAGTGCCAACTACTAAAGTGCCCTGCTACAAGTCATCTCACAGAAATAGTACCTGATGCTTCACTTTATTTTGTCATTGTGGAAAATGTTAACGGCTTCAAGCATCAGCTGCTTCTTAATGATATACTCTCAGTAACAAAAAACTTCAAACCAAATATTTCTTCATGATTTTATAAAAATAACCAATCTCACTATGTTGCTGTAGCTCAGCATCTTGCCCAAGGACACTTCGACAGGTAGATCAATTCCAGGCTTCTCTTCACCACATGCCGAAGTATCCTTGGACAACACATTGAACCCCTAGTTGCCTCTGATATAACCATGAGTGTGTGGGAATGTGGTGTGTAGTGTGAAGTGATAAACAGAACTGGAAAAGTGTTTTCATTTACTATTTTATAAGTATTATGTTTTAGCTTACAAACATGTTGCTAATTTACTGAGATTTAATTGCGCTAAGCATTGTGACATATCAGCCCCCAGAGCTACAAGAAGCAATACTCCTTACGAATTCCAGTGAAATAGAGCAGATTCAGAATTCTTCTGTGATGCATTATGGGTAATCAACATATTTTTTTTTAAAAATACTTTCTGCTTTGTGATCTCATATTTACCAGCCACGTTCAATGGTTTTATTATTTTATCTTTGTACGTAATACATTGTGTGTAAACATTATTAGGCATCATTCCACAGTTGACATTCTTTGCCTTTCTGAGATTGATGGCTCTTCAGATACAACTTAACATTGTGGAAGCAATTCAGTAGAAGCTTAAAGAAATGTCACTTAATATTTATTTATGAATAATAATAATTATATAATATGAGAATAGTTTTTCTCTTGTGCCCTCCATTTACTTTCTGTTACCTTTTAAACCTTGTTTCTTAATAAACCTTAGGTCGGACCTGTGTTCTGTTTAGTTTTTAAACCTGGTCCCTTTATCTAACAAACGTAGAACATAAGTTAATATTCATCACAATGTAATGAACATTGTTTTATACCCTATTTCTTAATATGATATTGGTATTATATTTTAGATCTTGTTGAATTTGAATTCACTATGAGTGATACTATTATTTATTACAAAAAATATTTTTAGGTTAAAGCTTGTTTAAATCTGTAAGTCAAGGCAACAAACACTGTACTTCTTATGTCATAGCTATACAAAAAATTGGGAATGAAAGACCTGGTTTGCTATAGGCCAGACTTACATAATCCATAGTAAATGCTAAATGTTGCATATCTTCTACATTGTGCTTACTCAGTGCTGATGATAAATATAGCCATGAATAACACTGGTAAACCTGCTTTTAGCATCAGCATCAAAACAAATGAGCTTGTTGATGTGTGAAATCACGTTCTAGGTTTATGTGAGCATGTGTCCTGCAAGGCGATACCATTTGCACTTAAATAGTTTATCATTTTATGTTGCTCTCTTCATCTTGCAAAACCCAAACTACCATTTGGTTTAGACCTACATATTTATTTCCCATGTGTAAGGGTTTAGCCTTCTTGTGAAACTGTACACGCAGTATCCATTTTTAGTAGGTTTTTTGCTAGGCAAGATACTTTTCTTTTCTATTACTGTCTCTTTTCTGTAGTCTCAGAACCTTGGTATTTTCTGTAGAACCGGCCTGTGTTCACTCCAGTTTAACCAGAAACAAAGTGGGAGGGCATTACTCTTCAGAAGTAATTTGTGAGCAAAGTGGTGGGTCTTGTTACTTATCTTCCAGTGTTTGTCCTGATAGTGATCAGCCTACTATCTTCAGTTATGGAAGACCCATCAATGGTTGGAAATACTTGAGCTGTTATTTATTTAGTTGTGACTAATGCAGTGGCTAAATTCTGTGCTCCAATTTCCACTTTTTTTTTACTAAGCAGTATTTGATCTTCAACTCTTTATCTTATTTGGTCTACCGTTAGAATAAATTAAATCTTTTCACACTGAGGACATGATCATTTGTAAAGAAACAAAATTTTTGGGTTCCCACTAAGAACTGACTTTTCATAGTCCAAAATCCTTTTTTTCTCCATTTCAACATGACGACCAATTCAAAATTTGATTCAGGTACTGGCATGAGCATGAAGCTCTATCTGCGCATTAGGGCTATGTGAAGTCAGTCTTCATCTGACAAAGTAATTGATCACCTCTGATGTGGCATTATTCTAGAATTCAATGCTTTACATGGAAAATTAAGGTAACAGGTTGACTGTCAACATAATAACTGACTTTCCCTTCTGAAAACTTTGACACATTTGACAGGATCTACTAAGGGTTTGTAAACACACATGCTAGTTCACTGCACGCAAAAAATGGACAAACTGATTTACAAACATTGCACACTGAGTGTCACGCCTTTCAAAGCTGCAGTGATATGTGTCCACGTCCACTTAGTAAATCTGCCAGAAATAGTATTGAATATATCACTGGCAGTTTTGCATGTGCTGGTAGGAAGAAAATGTAAATATATTTTAAAACCTACAAAGTGATTTTTTAAATATTAATCAGTTTTATTCATAGAGACTGCACCTATATTACCCCCACACAATTCAATGGGAAGAGCACACAGTCTTTGTGCAATTGTGCACACAAAGCAGCAGTTATTGTTACAAAAAGGATGCATAAAAATAAAGCACAAAGAAACAGCAAACACTTTTTTCACCCTTGTGTGAATATTTGTGGGATGAAAAGGAAATAATCATTAAAACATAATTCCCATCCAGCATTACCCTTTTGGAGTTGATAAAGGAACACAGGATTAATTAGAGCCACAAGGAGGAGTCATCCAAAATATCTGTGATGACCAAAACTTAAAAAAAACAAAAAAACATCTGCAATTTTCTTATGCATCTGGGTCATTTCAGTATGTGGTAGCTGTCAAAGCTGGGATCTCTTGTTCCAGTTTTTCAGATGTGTCTAAAATCTTAAATGCCATGTCTTGCAGATAGTCATGGTTATTAGGTTTTCACACACTTGGCTGTCATCAAACGAGCCAGACAAGGTATTTTATTCATAGTAGCTGGGTTTCTTGGAGCAATAGAAACACTTGATTGAAACAAGATGGAGCTTGTGAACACCACAAACACTGAGTATGTATACCAAAATCGCAAACACACAGATTGGCTGAATGTGCATTCATGATGTAAATTTAGAGGATTCTTTTGGTTGCAAGATAATGTGTTTAGAGTTGGTTGGCTTGTAGGTAGGTCAATTCATGAAATTCTAATTTTAAATAAACAGGCATAGATTAGAAACAAGAGCTTGTATTATTTATTCGTGTTTTTTAAGGTGACAGTGCACATTACATTTATTCTTTGTTAACTTTTCTTTGTTTGCCTTCTTATGTCCTGATATTATCTTTTGCTTCATCCACTTTTTGCAATGTTTTACAGAGTAAAACGTTTTTGGAAATTTGTTCCACATTTTTTAGGTGCCATGTCAAACTGTAATCACAATGTGTGTTTTACAAGTATGGCATTTGAGTCATACACACACTTCTGCATCCATCTTGCAGAACAAAATTTCACTATATGAGAATTGCAGTCAAGAAATAAACATGAGTGTGTTCTGAGATTGGACCCTTTTCAAACAAATGCAGTGTGGTCCAACAATAAATGAGCTTGTAGTTTAGGAATATTTATAAAAATAAAAGCAGCTTCATAAAGTGATTGAGTGATGGCTTTGAAACTCTTATAAGAATCATTATAGATTATTCAGAGGCATTGATATAACTTGATTTAAACATTATGTTATTGTGTTGTCAGACTTGTAAAGTTCAAAACTCCCCCACCCCACCCTTTCATTTTTTTCATTATATTTGCTCTTTTTCTTTACGTTTATGTCCTCATTCTTTCTTTTTTTCTCTTCTTGAGCTTTCTTTTTCTTCCACTCCTTTTTGTTCTTATCTAGGTGTTCTAACGTCCTTTCTAACCTCTCCTTGTTTCCCTTTCTCTTTCTCCTTCTTCCCTTACTTGGACTGCTAGTGATGCACTGCTGCAGTGCATCACTAGCAGGCACATTAACATCTCATCTCCATTAGCAAGCAATGCTCTGCCCTCTCCATCCACTTTTCTGCATCTTTTCTGTCCACATTGTTGCACCATTTCTTTATTCCAGCTTGATCTGACAGATTTTCATGCTTTGTCTGTTTCTTTATGATCAGATTCCCCATATTTCCTTTTTATAATATTATTGTTCATCTTTGAATGAGATCAACAACATCATCAAAAGGTTCGTTCCTCTCCTCTCCTCTCCTCTCCTCTCCTCTCCTTTCCTCTCCTCCCCCGTGCCCGCCGATGGCTGACGGTTAGCTGATAAGTAGTAGGAGGGCGCGC
>JBAMIG010000003.1:15048928-15073048 GCA_037177335.1 Kiunga ballochi
TGTCTTTCTAGATTAAAGTAAATATTGTCTGAGCAATGGGACATTAGTTGTCAGCTCATTTATAAACACAAGTAAATTATGTGTTATAATTTCCAATGGTTTCACTTCCCTGGTTTTATGTACACGGTGATTGACAATGCTGAAGCGAGTCCAGCAGGGAGTCTCATTTGATAGAAAATTAATCGTCAGATAGACAAACTGCTACTTATTCATAGAAGAACTGCTACTTACAGTATTCAGAGGATGATCTCCCACAGATGCAAAGCACTTGTGAAAGCACCAGCATCACCAAAATTATTAGGCTAAATCTGTGCCTCTGTTCTTCATAACATAATTGTAGTGTAACAAAAGTCAGGTTTTCTTGTTTCCAGTAATGATTTTTTATGTAAAAAAGAAAAGTCTTGATTTCAGTAATGTTGCTTCTTCAGACTCGCATATTGGCTGTAATTACTATCTTACACTAATGCCTACATAATAATAGTCTTTATGCTCACCTTTTATGTTCACATTCTCCTCTAGGCTACTGAATAAGAAGAGAGTTGGTACTTGCTACAAGACCAAGGACAGCATAGAAAAAATGATCAATTTACACCACCAGTCAAACACTTAGTCAAACACACTATCTTAATTTAGTATATATACTATAATTGACTCTGAGGCTTTTGTTGTGACATTAACCCACTTGTTTATACAATTCTTTTATATCTTCAAATACAAACGAGAGCTCTTCCAGTCTGAGAGAGATAATATTGAAGGACACATCCTACTGAGCAAGAAATATTGACTTTGAGAAACACCTAAAGAAAATAACTAGCAAAGAACAAAATAATACATTTCATCGATGTGATACCACCGAGTCAACTATATAATACTTATTTAATATTAAATATTTAGTCACTAATGTTTCTCATATAAACCCAAAAATGCTCCTACTAAACGCTGCAGAGATGCACATTTTAGCCCCTCCCCTTAGATAAGCAGACATAAGCCAAGCACACACAAAGGCGTAGATTTCCACGTATGGGTTTGGCTCTTAATTAGGTTCTCAATCACTTCTATACATTTTCTTCTGTTTTTCTTGAGGATGCTGTGTTTTTCAGGTTCTTACACAGGTTAAAAAAAATAATCCTTTTTCTTTGTTGCACTCAGTGCTGCACTTACTTAATATGACAGTTGGTTTCAACCCAATTAGATAGCAGTGATGGTGGCGGAGAAGAGATTCTCCATGTGGTTGTTATATAACTGTTCACCTCAGTTAACATGTCTATCTCTCTACCTCTTTCTCTCTTCTGCTCTCTCTCTCTCTCTCTCTCTCTCAGGCTGTGCGAACTCAGATATGCCAGTACAGTACTGCAATGCAGCTGCTATCTAATGTATTACGTATTTGGGGATTCCCTTAACATAGTGCAATTCCTTTGCTGCTTAGCCAATATTTTCGATATTTTTACATTTTACTTTTATTTTTTTGCTATATACTGTATATTATTTCATGAATTCCCTGCAGAATAAAGGCAGCATAATATAGATTAATACACAAACTATGTAACATTTTAAATGTATTTAAACACTGTTTTGCTAAAGTAGGTCTAGATTTTGATGATGTGCCTTTTAAATTAGGACAAATTACCACTGCTGTTTTTAACTCTCTGACCTTTGTTTTAATAGAAATACTCAGCAAATTAACTGTCATACATCCACCCATTACTTCTTATTCTATTGAGGGCTTGCGTGCAGGCCAAACCCTACCAAACAAGAAAGTGATCAGTACTTTTGAATATGTTTTGAATAAAAAAAAACATTATCTAAGAATACAAACCCCTGACCTTTTTACACATGTCAATATATATCATAATGTCATATCAAGAAGCTTTCAGGCATACAGAGAGTTCTGCACTATGTTTTATCACAGGCAGGGGGGGCTGTATGCCTGCAATGGTGGTGGCAATGATGCAGTAGGCACAGCTCATACCTCTGCTCTGCCTCACTGTGCTCAAGGACATCTTGAGACAGACGCATGGAGAATGAGCACAGCTTCATATGGCTCATGGAGGGCAGCAAACTGTCTACTTTTCCTGGAACTTTAAATCAAGGGGAAAGAAGGAATAATAAGTGCACAATTTTATGATAAACCCCTATTGTTCAAAATTACAGGACAAACAGAAACCCAGCAGACAAAGCACAATGCTGTACCTAGATAAATCTAGCTTGAAAATATAAAACTAACATCAAAATAGTCCTCCAATAGTTCAAATAAGTTTCTAAGACTGAGTTGGCTTTGATACCTGCTTGACATGTTTTGGCTATTTCCTGTAGTCTTCATCAGAAGCTAAACATATTAATGCAGGTAACAAAACTAACACTGTCTTTTAAACAGTTACAAAGGAAGACAGTATGAACTTTTATCAAAGAGGAGTCCTCCAATATGTCCAGAAAAAACCTTCTATGGGAGACAAGAAAATGCATAGAGTATAAAGACACAGTTAAACAATTTCCATTAAATCATATTAAATAATCTCCTCCTAGACGAACCTTCCTAAAAAGCTTTACAATAAATCTTAAAACATTTTACACCTAATCAGTATAACATGAAACTATAATTCAAGTGTAATAATGCATACATTATTCATGTGCTTCTCTTAGACTGAAAACTGCAATTATATAAGAAATACTAAAATAACAAACAGAAATAAATAAAAGCAGTTTTAACATTTGTAACATTGACACATTTATATACATAATTATTGCATATAGTCCTGGTTATGATTAAGCTTAAAATGCAAAAATGACATAAAATGGAAAACTGACATTACTACAATCAATTAGGTTTCTATGATAGCCTTCTTTGCATTTCATAACATAGATTCAGTTAAAGCAGACTCCTCTGTGCTTTCTTTGAGCTTTCCATAAGGCAACCACAATGCGGTCAGATGGTATAAGCATCTGGCCATTGAGTTTTACATTTTAGTGTGGATCCCATATGGCGTTTGAGAGCACAAAGTCCCATTACGTGTGTATTGCACTTTAGGTAAAAAGCGGTTAATTATTGAAAAATGTGCATATTCTCCTTGACTATTTGTTCAGATGTTGCTCATTACTCACTGTCAAATCGTGAGGAGCATGCCAACAATTATGCAGATGAACTGGCTCATTGGCAGGTAGGCAGACAGAAGGAGAACACAGCAGGAGATGCTAACAGATACTGATGGACAGGAAAGCAAGGAGATAATACATAGATTTACTTGGACAACTTATTTGTGATTTTATGTGCATAATATAAGGTTTTAATTTAGTACCTGCAGGTTTTGGTAAACTTTAATCTGCAAAGGTGCACAAACATAACCAGGACCTCCCTATTAGTGCATACATATGTAGGAGTGTGTAACAACTCTCTGTTCTCAGTCCATAAAAAGTAGAGCATCATTTTCTTTGATGTTTTCCAGCTTGGGCATTAGCGGTGCACCCTACCTCAATCTTTCAGTGCTTACTCTCCTAATTTCATGATTATTTATCACTCTTTTAATCATTTCTTTTGTTCCACACCCTGCTGTCTTTCAACTTTTGTCTCGTGTATATAAACTCCCAATCTCTGCCATCCCATTCTTATCTATTTAACTGACTTCATTTTTAATGTGTCCCATTCCTGCACAGTATTGTAATTTGAATATAGGCAGCTGCACACCTTGGTACAACACTACCACCATCGGTAACTAACACAATGATGTGAAACTTAAACATGCTTAGTAAGGAACAGATGTCCTGTAGTGAGCTGCGTTGTTTAAGCCCATCCCACACTCTTCTGTAGTTTAGGTCCTATAAATAAACACATAGAGCCGCTTTTGGTGATTGGCACTCAAATAAGGGTTCTTGCTGTTTAAGAATATTTTTTAATTTATTTTTGTCTTTATATTTTATAGTGTTATTGATCAATGGCTGAAACAACATGTGCTATGGTAGCTCAAATATTTAACAAATCAAATATTCTTAAGATCCTAAATTTAAAGAAACCAGAACCCAGTTCATTTATTTTTGCCTTGTTATATAAGTGATTGATTCAGCTGGGAAGTACAGCCAAGTGGAATATGAAACTTACTATCTTTGTATAGAAAGAGTATACAAGAATAAGTTGTGGTCACATTTCAGTCTTTTTTTATGCTAATCATAAATAAACACTTATTCTTATTCATACAGTTTTCTGGGAGAGCATTTGCTTGCTTTCATTTGATGCCTAGAGGATAAAGCTGGGACAGATGTCTGCCTTAGCATGACTTTACAGCCAACATTGATTGGACCTGATTGTCAAATGAGAGGCAAATGAATGAGGGACAGCATCAAAAGCTGGAGAAAATACAAGAAGATAGGAAGATACAGTCCTTCCTCATGCCTTCCTAGAATCGTATCATGAATGTTGAAACAATTAAAGGCATCCATCATAATTATGTTAATCAGTGAGTTGTGAAAAGAAAGACTAAGTAATGCAGAAAGCAAAGTATACTTCTATTTGAATCTACTTCTGTAATCAACTTAACAAAAAGATACTGAGAAGGTATGTTAGATTATTACCCCAATATTATTTTAAGTATAGTCCTAATGTTTTGACTTCAGCTTATTAACAGACAGGTCTACATCCTGCTGAGGTTGTTTCTGTCCTGTAGAAGTAGATTTGCATGTTAGCAGACTCTAAACACCCTGCTGTGGTAAGTTTGCACCCTACTGTTTTGAAGCATGCAGTTCTTTCTGGTGTAAGTCTCATATCTAAGTCTATATCATCACATTTTAAATCAACAACTGGACATCCCACTGATGGTGTTATTCAGACCAATTTAAGAAGTGTCTGCCAGTTGTTAATTGTATAAGTACTTCTACAACTAAGCTGGTTTCATTTCAGAAGGTTGTTTGTCCTATTGCATATTTTTTTATTTGATATGGAAAAAATAAATCACTGACGCCAAAACAAAACTGAGATATATAATGTTTTTTTGGGAATTAGTTTCAACATTACATGATTTTTCACACAGTAGAAAGGCTTTTTGAAAATCAGCTCAACAATGCTTTGCTTCTTTTCAGGCATGATGAGAACACATGTGAAACATTATTTGAGCACAACAAAAACCCCAACAAACAAACAAAATAACAGATGAGGTGTTAAACTTAGACAGGATCATCCTGCCGTTCCAAACTGCTTTTTTAATTACCTTCATTCAATCCTAAACTGTTGATTAACATTACTTTTTAATTTATGCTATGATAAACATTTAAAAATTGTTTGATATTCATTAATAGTAATGTTAATCTCTATACATGCACTTCAAAGAATATTGAGTCACTTTTTAAATGTGTTGAAAATGTCAGCTGTTTGCATGCAGTGCGCCTACATTTTCTCATGGCCTCATGTAGCCCCTATGGTGAGCTTTTAATTCATATCATGTGATCAGACATGCCGCACAGAAGAATTCTTTGTACATTAAGTGAATCCATTGATCCAATACAGTGATAAGTGAATCCATTTTTAAAGTTGAATGAAACTCGGTCATTTATCATGATGAATTCACCAACTTTTTAGCTTTAGCATGCATTGTTTCTTAAATGGATTTATAATGCAAACATGCATCTAATAAAGTTAAAACACGGGTTTTTCAGAGAACCTCACAGTAGCATTATTTACAAATGATGGAAAGACAGTAAAGTCGCTGCAGGGTTCAGCAGAATACAAAACTAGGATGCTTTGATGCCAGGTTCCCTTCTGTGTGGGTGGGTGGTGATAAAGGGCAGCTGTGAGGCAAAGGTTTGCTTTGGATAATGATATTAATGATGAACCTTCGAATCATCTATTGAGGATGTGATCAGTGTGGTGCAAGCTGAGTCACTGATGTCACTGATTAAACATAAGGTCACAGATGGAAAGTATTGGAGACAGATCAATAGCTGCAGTGCACTGTGTTACAGGAATATACATTTATTTGGTGAAAAAAATAAATGCAAGAAACCAGTCAAATAAAATATGAGGCTGTTTATTGTGAATGCATGTCCAAATCCCCTGCAAATTTCAACATCTAAATGAACCCTGGTATAGTTACCTCATTGACTTTTATTTGTGTTTAAAAGCTATTAATTAACTACATCATGCAATGTTACTTTAATAATCAGTTACAGATATGCAACTTAGAATTATTAAGCAGAACACTAGATGTCTTTAAAACCCTTTTTTTTTTTAGCCATTTGGTGATGAATGTGTCAATTAACTTAATTTTCTTTTTCAAATGCAAATGTACTTGTAAAAGGAGTAGTCAACAAGCAGAGGTTAAAGTGTCACTTAGGTAGAATGACTGCACAAGAGAGAGGTCACTTACTGTAGAGAACAGTGGCAGCTTACTTACTGGTGAGATAACAGTGGCGGGTATGCTATTCAGCCCATCCTCCCTATGACATCGCAGCGCTACGTTCTGCCTCTCTGCTTTGTCGTCAGAGCAGCCACAGCCACCCGCCCGCGCATAACTCCTGTCTGCTCTGCACCAGAAAGGAGCAGTCTTATTTCTCCCTCTCTTTCATCTCCTTACTCTCTCTCTATCAGTTAGAGTGTGTACTCAGAATGAGGTTAGCAGCACCGGCAGCACCAGCAGCAGCAGCAGTAGATAGAGACAGCAGAGGCACAGTTACTGCAGCAGCCAGGAGAGGCTGTCCTTCAGCCGTGCAACATCTACCGCTGCATTCACCTCTGTCCTGAGAACGCAATGCTCGTTCCTGTGCTCTCTTTTTTTTGTCTCTCTCTGCTCCTCCCTCACTATCGTCTCTGAATTCATCTACTGAATTCACCCCCCTTTCTCTCTGTCTCTCTTTCTTTGAAGCAGTGATGGGGAAGACCACCATGTAGAGACAGAGAGGCAGCGGAGGCAAGAGCAGAATACCAGTAATGGGAAGCCACACATGGAGTGGGTCTGGACCGCAGCCGTGGTGAGCCTGAGACCAACAGGACTTAACACCACCATCATTGCCCTTCTCAGGACCTAACCACTGGGGCTGTCCAACGCTTACCTGGATGCTCCCCACTTGTGATTTGACATCCCCTCTTCTATCCCCTGCTCCGTTGCTTTCGTTCCTCCTCTTCTGTTTCTTCTCTTGGGGGGTTTTTGATCTGCTGAAATCTGTTTTTCCCAAAACAGAAGCTACTCATCAGTTCATCCCCTTGGATAGCCCCCCACCTTTTTTAAATATCTTTAACTGGTACTCTTATTCAAATTCTTCATACCCCCCTCTCTTTTTTTATATCAATTAAGGATTTTTTTATTTATGTTTTTTTTTTTTTTTGGATGAGATTAAGCTCTATTGCTAAGCTTTGTGTTCTATAAGCAATAACAAAGACTAATTTAACTAAATTGACTAGCTGACATCATGGGGGACATGTCCAACAGCGATTTTTATGCCAAGAACCAAAGAAACGAGGACAACCATGCAGCAGGCTTCGGCTGTTCGCTCATGGAGCTGCGCTCGTTGATGGAGTTGCGTGGCACAGAGGCGGTGGTCAAGCTTCAAGAGGACTACGGGGGAGTAGAGGGACTGTGCAAACGACTGAAAACCTCACCCACTGAAGGTGAGTTCCCATGATTGTCTGTGGCTGTGCAAGAGTGTGTGGAAAAATATACATGCATTGGTGTGTATTGTGGAAATAATATTAGCTTGAGGACTGATGTACAGTTATGTAGTTCTGAATATATTGATGACAGTAGGCTTTATTCTCTTTCTGTTGGTCTATTTTTTGCATTACAGTTAACCCTGTATACCTCCTTATTTATATTAAGTATAAATAAAACTGATAATTAGAAACAATGCAAATGAACACAGCATCTAAACTGCACGTGAGGAGGGGGAATCCCTTTTGTGGAGGAACATGACAATTCTTTTTGGCCTAGCTTATGGTCAACCTGTTTTGTCTGGATAGTTTCTCTTTGCTCATCTGCTGCAAAAGAATCAATTTCACCTTCCCATTCAGCCAATCAGCTAGAGATTTATAAAGGGGCACATCCATTAGAGCAAAATGTAGAACTCTTGTCTGCATGCGGTATACTGGGATGTTTGCAAATGAGAAAGCAAAAATACACAAATATATGTACATTTCTGTTTCTTCATCCTTATCGTGAAAGAAGTAATGATGAAAATGTACCATGTGCAATGAAGGATAAATACAGTCATTTTTTTTTATTTTAAATTGCATAAAAATGTATTTGGTACTTTAGAACTTTTATGGCTTTTATGTGTGTGTATACGTTTTCTTTTTATCATGCTGTCTTGAGGTCAATTGAATTTTCTAATGTGTCATTCCCAGCAAACACATAAAATAGACCTGTCTGATAACTAAATCAGTGTACTGAATATTTACTACAGCGCTGAAGTCATTAAACTCTTATCTTTTCCTGGAGCCTTTTCTCCAGTGAAGTCACCTGTGTGATATCAGAGGTATCCTGTAACCTTATAGGGTGATAGTTCACTGAGATTGCATTCCCTATTCTTCTCAGTCCAAATTCTTTGTAAACTCATAGTGAGACTATAGCAGAGCAGACCCAGTAAATTCAGATGATTTTTTCATCTTAGTTGACAAAGATTATTGTGACTTTTCCCAAATTAACCAATGTTGGATAAAGAACTTTGTATCCACATCTGTATTTAGGGCCACATCAAATAACATTTACATTGTCAAGCTACCTCTGATATAATTTTTCAAGCAAAACTTCATGAAATGGTTCAAAATAACTTTTTGTTTGAGTGATACTGCTAACAAACAGACAAATATACTAATCACACAACCTTCTTGCCAGAGACAACAAAGTGTAAATAAAGAAAAGATCCAAGTGCGATTAAATTGAACAAAAGCAAAGCTGAATACTGACTCAGATAGATTACCAGATCTGGGTCTCTAGTTTTCACAGTAGCATGAGTCATTGCACCCTATAACATAGGTGTATTTATGCATGCCTTGTAAGTAACATTGCATTGAATAGCTTGCATTTCCCTGAACTCACCAGCAGGTGACTGGTATCAATCATTTAGGGACTGGATAGGTTGTCAGGCTACTACTTAATTTCTAAGAAAGCATGGCATTGAGCTGCTTAGTATACAATCTGCCTCACTTTAGATAGGAAAAACATCTGTTTGCTGAAGACAATGCAGCTCTGTTCTCAAGCAACAGAAAGCTGCAACACATGGACAGGTTCTCCTGGGTTAGAGGCAAAAAATTGTAAAACAGCACTCAGCTGGATTCTCTGAGCTCAGGGTAGCAATAAAAAGCTCAGGGTACAGTTTTTGATTCTATGAATAAGGTAGACTATTAAAGAATAGAGCCAAAGGGAGATAAAAACAAGGATATTGTGTGGATCTGCACATATTTTATAGTTAGTCTCCAATTCTTCACTGATTAGTATTTACCATTTATTCATTTTCTGTACTTCTTAGTCCAGTTCAGGGTCCGGAGATGCTGGAGCCTTTCCCAGCAATCAGCAAATGAGAGGCACGGTACACCCTGGACAGGCCACTTATCCAGCACAGGACCAACACAGAGAGACAAACAACACCTTACAGTCACATTCACTCGTAGGGAGAATTAACTAATCAGCTTGGAAGGAACTGCTGGTGGGAGGAAGTCAAAGTAGAAAGAACTCATGCATACATCGGGAAAATATGCAAATTTCACACAGAAAGAACACAGAGGCTCAAACCACCGACCTCGCTGTGAGGCCACAGTGCTATCCATCACACCACCATGCAGCCTCTGATTAGTTTCTTCATTAATAGTTCTACAAACTTGCACAGTTTTGAAACAGTCTAATAATATATCTTAGTTGCAAACCATTTGCTTGATTTGCACATCATCATACTTGCACCTTCTTCATCAAACAAGGCCTGCAGTGTTCCAGCACTATTGGAATAAACCTGAATTTGAATAAACAATAAAATGAGCATTATTGAAATAAAATTATACTTAAATTTTCCTAATGTTATGAGTAATCTTGTTAGATGCACAAATGTGATATTTCATCAGTGAGAAGAGCAGCTACCGAGGATAACAGCCTGCAGACTAGCAATTAAATTACAGCTACAGTAGTTAAAGCTCAGAAATTAAAACAACATGTGGTAATTACTAGTATACCGTCTGTTATGAGACATGTAATTTGTTTGGTCAACAGTTTATCTTTGGTGACTACATTGTATCATACATGCATAATTTAGTATTAAATGCTATTTAATGCTAAATGTAACCACATGAAGTAAGATTGATGATTGCATAATTTATTACATTAAAAGAAATATAAAAAAAACCCATAAAAATGTATGGTAATAAATTTTCTTTTCTCATCATAGATTGAATTAATGTTATTAAGAATCACAGTATGAAACTTCTTTTTATTTGACCAATTCAACCAATCTGTACAATCAATTTTTATAAAAATCAGAAGAGACATGAAAAACAGTTTTAAGGAACAATTCTAATATATTTCAAATCTATATTACATTATGTGCTGTTTGCATGAATTAAAAAATATTGAAAAGACAGATATGTGTGTCCCATTAGAGAGCCAAATTTGAGTAATTAGATTTTTTCCAGTCGCTATTCTGTCTTCTACTTAAATACAACATTGTTTTCAGGTGGAGGATACACTCACTGAGATGTCTTGTTTTTATTTGTGTGACATTTACAGCTGATTTATTCATCACAACTATTAGAGAATAAGTAATAAGAACATCATCTATTCAGTGTGTTGATGGTGTGCAGTGCCACAATGCAAAAATAGATGCATTACTTAATTATTAAGAAGTAATTTTTACTTCATCAAGTTGCATGTCTGTTGGCAATACTGTGACTTCTTCAGAAAAAGCCATTTAGTTTTTTTGGTAACACTTGCTGTTTGATACTAAAATTTGTGGTTATAGGTTTAGGAAAACACAATGATTTTGCCCAGACCCTGTCCCAACACTAATCTGTGACATTTACTAACAACATGGAAAATGAATCTCCCACCCTAAGTACATCCTACAGAATTACATGATTTCCCTATGTCTACATTTATTTATGATTCCACTGTCTGCCTACAAAGAGGTGTATCATTAGTGCATGTAGGTTGCACCCACATCTCATTGTTGGGTGAAAAATTCAAACTACGAGAACAGCTGGGCAAGATTCAGGTACCAATCCTAGCAGAGCAGGTTATCATTCCAGTCCATCTGTTCCAGTCTTGCTCCAGTCAAAGCAAAAGTTCAGCTTTTTGCAAAAAAAAACTCTTATTCATACAACCTTAGACTCAGTTTACTGTTTTAATGGCAAGTTTAAAACAGACACAGGGTATGTAGAGCGGGTCATTTCCTAACCAGCAAGTTAGTGGTTCAAATCCAGGCAGTCCACATGTCGAAGTGCCATTGAGCAAGACACCAAACCCCCAGTTGCTCCCAGTGCTGCGTCACTAGTGTGTGAATGTGTGAGTGTGTAGGTGAATGGCCGAATAGTGTCAAAGCGCTTTGAGTGCACAGATGTGTAGAAAAGCACTATACAAGTACAAGACCATTTACACAGAGGCAGTTGTTGAACTCTCTCTCTCTCACACACACACAGGCCTCTATGTGAACATATGAAAAGACAGTTCTCAACAATATAAGATAATGTCTACTTTGTTTTATTTGATCTTATTTTTTCCAATACACCATACTGGATACTTGTCGGTTAAAAATCCTTTAAAGTGTCCTTAGTTTGAAGTTGTGCTAAGCCCTTAACTACAAGAGGTTTCTTTCATTCCTGCCTATAACTATTTTCTAATTAGGTAATTGTTTTCTGTCACACAACATTGGCCAAGTGGAATCTGAGTAAAGGTATCTGGTGGTACTTGCATCAGTGACTAGCTTGTAGCCTTCCTTTTGTGCAGTGTGTTTCTTCCATATAACATATGTTATTTCAGAAATCTGAGCATAGTAGAACTAGCTGTCATCATGTATAGTATGAACAATGTCTTTATGTCCCAGTGGATAGTAGTTGATGTAAGAGAAGCCCTGAGCATGGGTGACCTATTAGCATTTTGTAATACTCCCTATACCAAGCCTTTTCATTTGATACTAACAGTTTATGAATAGCTACATTTTGCTCTATAAGTGTATAATGGCTTTGAGAAAACAGAAATTCAAATAGTGAAAAGGTCACACAGTAGGTACAATATTATTACTGTAGTGGGGCAAAAATGTATCAGCCTACATTATCTGACACATATACATAGATACAAAGGGTAGCTTAAAAGTGTTAGGTTAATAGCTTTCCTTTAAAAGAAAAAAATGTTATAAGACATTTCTATGGCCCAGAAGTATCAAAGCAACACAAAAGCTGCAACAATCCACAATTAGACACAACACAATAATCCACAATGGAAGTTACATTCTTCTTTTTTGTTTTTTTAAGGGAAAACAAAGTGTTGAACATGTTCTGGGGGAAGGCAATGCAAACACATAAATTTTGCTCAACATTGCCCAATAATATTTGATTTATCTAAGCTTTGTCTTTTGGGATAAACAGCAATTATCACGGTTTAACATTTTCACTTAGACTGTAAACAGAAAGGTTAATACATTTACACATCATGTTTAGTAATTAAAAATAAATATTTTTTGTTGTTGCAATACCTGCAATGTGTGTCTTTAATTTGACAAAAAAAAACAAAACAAAAAAAAAACAAAACACTGAGATATTGCTATTTTAAAGCAGTTTTATCTGCAGGATACCATGGGAATGCTACATATCACGCCAGAGGTCAGCACCTTGTTTGAATTTATCTTCACATCTACATTTTTCAATAAAGTTATACTGGTACACTGTACTGTCTATTCCCAGGATTCCCCAGCAGTGGAAAAAAGTCATTTAGTTTGGCTGTTTGTGTGTTTGTTTTGTTTGATGTCAGCAGGAAAATTATCTCATAATCTCAATAAAGTATTTTAAAGAAGTTTTAAATTACTTGAGAGAAAGTGCTGTACATATGTTGAATAGCCCTTTTAGATTCAATATTAGATGGTACCATCAGAAATATAGTGCACTTCACTTCACTTGGATATACTGAAACAGCAACACATCCAAGTGTTTTATGTTGACAGGAAACACTAGATGGAAATGACTGTCAGCTCAGCAGAGGAATACCGGAGTTTTACCAGGCACTGACATCAACTAAATTATAATAAATAATTACAAATAATTACAATCAAATAATTCTTTTAGCAAATAACATCCACATTTATCCCAAAAAGACCAGCACGTCTAATTAATGCTGCTGTTTTTTTTTTCCAAGAATGAATAATTTCAACTAAATTAACCTAATCACTAAAGGATAATGTCAACATTCATAGGAACAAAAACTGCTAATAACTGCAATAAATAAGTTATAAATTCAGGCTTGCTGGTGACGCCAAGAGACTGGAATCTAGCTCGGGTTAGCTAACTTCAGTTTAAATTACCACTAAGGACACAACTAATTCACTGAAACCAATCATACAAAATAACACATTTGACTAAATATGTTGCAAAATATTTAGCTAATGCTCCAGAATGCCAAGTGTAGCATCACTGTTTGACAAAAACTGATGTTCACAGCCTTTATTGAACAGCGTGTATACTGTATATAAAAAAAGAAAATGCAATTAGCAAATCCTGACACAAGGGTTTGACCTATTTATCAGATCTTAAAGGTTAATATGTTCTTAAATTCTCTTTTAACATTATATGTTTTAAGTGGTACTACCATGTATTCCTATTAAACAATTTAACATTGTCTTTTAAAAAGCCAAAAATAGTGATTGTGAAAAAATAAAAAAATTACATTAATATAACAAATTGGTGATACTAACATCTTATCCTCAATGAATAGGTCCTAGGAGACCATAGGCAACTTTTCTTGGCATCAACTACCACCTGTATACTTTGTAACCATAATGATCGGTTCTGTCACCTAGCTGTTCTTAAGCTTTTAAAATATTTTTTAGCTGTATTGTTGCTGTAAAAGTGCACAAACACTGATGTAATTTGTGGCATATTGTGTTGTGTTGTAGCTAAATGTATCTTGTTGTAGCTAATTGTATTGTGTTGAGGCATTTTGTGTTGAGGAATATTGTAGAGTGTTATAGCCAATTGTTTTGTGGCTTATTATGCAGCATTGTTGCTAACTGGGGAGTGTTGTTAATTTTGTGTTGCTGTGATACTCATTTCAGACAGTGTTTTACTAAAATACATTAAAAAAAATTTTTAAGAAAATGCAAATGCTCCTGTAATTAACAATTACACACACACACAAACATGCACACAATGGACAAAAAGAAAATTTGCACAAGCATGTTTCAGGAAGATGTTTGAATTGAGAAATCATCTGTCATATACTTCTTTCTTTCTTTGACTTTTTAGCCTTTCTTCTTGTTAGTGTACACTAGTTTATACTTAAACTCAGAATGTAGTTACAAGTCACAAGGTGACTGTGAGGTGAATAAGTAGCCTTTCTGTCTGGCAGCAAGAAAGCCAATAACAGGAGTCTTTCTCAGGCTAGAAACTACTGCTTAGTTTCCAAGAAAGGATAGCAAATTACCTACTCTCACTGAGAAGGATGAGAAGTCCATTGGTCTGGATGAATGGTGACACAGTTTTCTCAAGAGGCAGCGAAGAGTTAATATATTGGAAGGTTCCAGGCAGCAAGAAAGACATTGTGAAAAAGGTCAAAAGATATATCTGTTCTTTGGTCATTGTTTGAGGAGTTGGCTGCACAGCACTGTGATAGTTTGTACTGTCACCTTAGCTGATTTTACTTGCGCCGATTTTCCCAATTCATTCATAGAAAGCATGTCATCAATAAGGCGTTTACCCCCTTGATGCCAAGCTCGATCCATTAAAACTGACTCTTTTTCCAAAACAATCAATTCCCTACTGCACATAGTTGCAAATTACAGACTTCTAACCCATTAAAAGTAATGTAAATAAATGTTAAATATAAATAAATATATTAAATATAATAAGTATAAAAACAAAGCAAATGAATTAAATATAAAGCAGAAAGAAATTTTATTTTGAACCCAGTCAAAAAAGCCACAACATTCATACAATTACTTTTCTTTTGTTAAATAGATTTTATTACAGTTTTGTGATGATGCAGGAGGTAAAGTTGAGCAAAACAAAACAAACCTAAATAAAACCTTGATATGATCATATAATATAACACACTAATTGTTTCTATAACAATAGGTAGTATTTTACCTCCAAGATGTTGAAATAGTACTACTGGTTCAACATAAACTGCCTCACAGAACAACCACCTCTCTGTCATTGTGTCCTTATGCCTTGTTCAGTCTAAGACATCCTTATTTAGTGATATCTGTGAGTTGCCAATGTTGTACCATGTGAGGAAAATAGATGTTTTAACACGGTCAATGCCATAGTCACAAATAGCTAATCTGTATTAGTAAGTTGTTGCTAATCATTGCACATTAAATGTTGTAACATCATTAACTACACAATCTTTCAATCTGCCTTAATGTATAGTTGTAAAACAATTTAATAGATATTTATATTGTATTTAACATAAAAAAACAGATTAAATATTCATTTGCAGCATTGTCAATACTAGCAGTGCTGCATGCCCACTGCAGCTGACACACAAAGCTTCTTTTCTCATTACTAGATGGAAACTAAAAGACATGTTGACAACAATTCAAATTGTACAGGGACTCTAAGTGGGCAACTTTCTTTTGAGTGATCATAGTGACTTTCCATGTCATGTGCACACTTTTCTAAATTAGCCCACGCATTTTGATCAAAAACGGAATTAATGCCAAAACTATCCAGCTACTACTCTATGCAAAAGCTCCAATCAGAATTTAAACCATGTTAATAATACAACCCTGAGCTCACTGTTAAACATAATATCCAATGCCTGCATTGGAAAATGTGTATGGATGATTAAAAGCACAAGTATCATAGCAACAAAGTGGAAGTCCTATGGAGGAATGAAAGGTTATCTCTCGTATAATGCAACTGCTCTACAAGGGGTTTAACACCTGTGTGTGTGATCTGAGTGCAAACAAAGGTTGATCTTAACTGAAATACATATCTGCATCTAGTAATCTGCATCGGCATTGACAGCATACCTCACAGATTAATATTACTTACTTCTACACCTTGTTTGTACTGTCTTAAATTAAGCTTGTCTCTTCATTTGTGAGCCCACAGGAAGTTAATGATGCTACTTAAGACTCGCGTTGCTGTAAGAGTAAGGAATCTAATTTAACCTGCCAAGAGAGTGGCAAGTTGCTTTGGTGTAAAAGAACCGTCAATAATTAGAACTAATGACGAGCAATTAAATATCCTGTTGTTTTTTTCTTATACAGTATGGTACATAAAATATTAAAGGTGCGTGTCTGTTTAAGAGCAGGACCTGCCTATTTCCTTTCAGTTTGACATGTGAAAATACATTTTTATAAAACGTGGAATTTTATCCATTCCCAATGTGCAAGTTTGAGATCCCTGTTACTCAATATGTAATATTTTCTTCCCTGTCACCAAAGATCCACTTTGATCTGCTGATTTTAACTTTGTAGATTAATTATTAATTAAAAAACTTCCAGCAAAACATTTTGAGACTTTTATTTGCACAAATTGTCCATTTAGTAATGCATTAATAGCTCCTCTTTACCACCATTATTATTTCCCAGCATGTCGTGCTGTTTCTTCAAAATAAGCTTTTTAAACGTGGGAAACATTCCCACTCATTTTGCTCGGTGACGGATGTCTGTGCAGTAAGATCTGCTCTCTTCCTACCATCCATTATGCTTCATTGTTTATCTTTCCATGCCCCCTGAGGCCTCCTCCTCATCAACTTTTTCCTACCTTTTATATGCTTCTACCTCCCATCTCTCTCTTCTCATGACACCTTACCTCTCCTCCCACCTCTCTTCTCTCCTCTGCTCTCATTTCTATTTTGGTGTACTGGTCGGCCACTGGTATCCCAATGGGCTAGTGTGCGGCGTAGCCTAAATAGACCTGCTCTACATGTATAACCTTCATTACGTTTCTCTTCTATCCTCACTTCTTTCACTCAGTAAGTCATAATGCAGAATTGCCAGGAAAGTATTATATTGCTTCGTGGTACCATTGTTAAGACATTACTTAGGCTATTTTACAAACTGATTAGTCTCAGTAAGCTTTCATTAGCAGGGGAAGCAGGTGACTATCATTTGGAAAAGGACATATTCCATAGAAGAGGACAACTTCCATTGCCTTTTGTGGTGCAAATGACTGGAATGGCTAATGGACAGGCAATACCATTATGCCTAATTTCTCATAGAAGAAAGTCATTGATGGTTCTTGTGTGATCACTTCTAAGCTTGACTTTTAAAGCGGAAATGTAGTTCTAATCCACACACACCATCACTAGACCTGAGTGCAGTTTGGTCATATCGTTACACATGCGTGATATCTATTGTTTAAAAATAAATAAGTTGCTGAGTTTTACTGACTGACTGTGAAGTCAGTACAATGTGTGCAGATACAAGAAAAAATAGAGGTGTGACGAGCACAGTATGCACGGTAGACTGAAATACTATTAAGATACCTTTTTTCTCTGTTTTTTGCTTGATTATTACTTTTGCCTGTAGAATAATGCACATAATGTATGTATGTTGTGTTTCCTTCCTAAATATGTTGAGTTTTTGTTACTCTTTCTACTGTACACACTTTATACACTCTGTTCTGTCCTTTTAACATGATGATGTATTTATAACTCCATACATACATTAAGAAAACGTTTCCCCCTTTCATGTATTGTCTGTTGCTTCTCCCATGCTCTTTATCCTCTCCAACCTCTTTCATCTCAATGACTGTAGACTTCACTTGAAATATACCACCTGCTTCCCCGTGTCATCATCTTTCTTTCTCATTCTTCTTTACTCGTCTTCTCTTTGTTTCTCTGTAATCTGTTTTTATCCCCTGTGTGAAATAATGTTGTCTTTTAGTCTGTTCTCTGGCATCTCTGCAGATACACCTCTTCAGTTTTTCACTCTTTTTTTTCTTCTTTGGCCTCCATTCTTCTCATCTGTCCCCATCCTACCGCCTTGCTTCCTTTCTTCTCCCCCTCCCTCCATCCATCCATCCCTGATGATCATACTAATCACGTCCTCCAGTCGCAGCACCTCGAGCGCATTCCCCTCTGACGCAGTCTATTTAATCTCTGTCCCACAAGGGATCTCTCACATGGAGCTGCCGTCTCTTTAATAAGGACAATTTCTCCTGTGCTGCAACTCTTCTGCTCCTCTTTTCCTTTCTCTTTTGAATCTGCCCTTCATTCTTCTTCCTTCCCCCTGTGTCTCTGTAAAAAGAGCTGGAAAAGGTAAAATAAGAGAGAGAGTAAAATAGGAGGCAGTGAGGAAGGGAGTAGGGGATGGCTCTCAGAGGACAGATTATAAATGATACACAGCCATTTTGCTCTGTGAGGAAGCAAGCACAAAACCACATTGTGGGTTGACACTCACACAAACACACACAGACAGACAACATCACTCACACAGGTGTTCCTCTTGCTGCTGCAGCAATGACCTTGAGGCAGACTGTAGCAGCACAGTGACATAGCAGTCAATCACTGCAATAAGACTATATGTAATATTAACAAGATTTACCAGGGTAAGGAATGAGCTGTCTGAAGGAGATGTTCATCTGCTTCATTTTTTTGTCTTTAAGTCTTGAAAGAGTATTTTTTATAATGGTGTCATGCGCAATGTTTCAGCATTACCTGAACAATAGAAGATAGTTGTTCTATGCATTTCTGGTGGTAATTTTAAGTTTGTTCTTGGAAATAATATGCTTCTATTGGATCTGAAATTCAGGCAGCAAATACAGAATAATGTGCAGAGCCTGATCAGGCCACAGGAGCCGATCAATCAGGGTTCAAGTCAGTTCATTTCAGGGATGTGAAGCTTTCCCATTTGACAGAGTATACATCCATGCCAGGTTTAATAAAATAAAAACATTCCATATATCTGTTCAGCCTGACAATCAGCTAAAACTTGTTAAGTTGTGAAAGAAGATTCATTGTTTTTTTACCTTCACCAAGGAGGCAGGAAAAGCTGGTATTTATCCCTTTCAGGGGTGGGGAAACTTCGTCCTCGGCCTGAAAGTTTGCAATGTCCCTGTTTGAAAACACCAGATTGAAATTAATGAATCGCTATGCAGATCTTGATGAGATGTTAATTTGAATCAGGTGGGCTTGGTTGTGTTTTTCGCAAGATTATGTAAAACAAACAACCAAACAAGCAAAAAACAAGAAAAACAAAACAACTGAACACATATTTATGATTGTTTTTTTTAGAATAGGTCTTGGTCTGTTTTTGAGTCTATAACATTTTTTAACCTATTGCTAACCTTGTGAGTGTGTGCTTTCCGTGCCCTGAGGCCTATAACTGGTGTGTAGCAGGAGAAACGCCACTAAATTCAACAACATTGAGCAGTTATTACACTGTATCCCGGGAGCATCATTTGACCACAGTTTCAAATGACCCTGATTGTTTAAAATAATAACACTTGCTAATTATTTTTTAACAAAGCTAACAGCAACCCTACACAGTGGCACAAAGTGAGCTATTATGTATCTTGCAGATGGCCTGTTTGTCTGCAGGGTGCTGTCAGTTTAAGACCCTCCATGCGAGACATTACAACTGGCAAACATGTGTTTTTTGTAAAGAAAAATTTATCTGTGCTTTTTCTTGTGACCAAAATGTGCAACAGATTCAATAAAAAGATAACTTTCCCCCAGGGTTATCTTTCCATCAATGCCATGATGAGTTGGATCCCACAGTTAAACAGCAGTTGCTATAGAATCATTTGCTCAGGGACTGAGTGCATATTTGCTGCTTTCACTTTGCAGTTAAATGACCGATGTTAGCAGACTTTGACCAATGCAGAAAAGGCTTTGTCATCGAATTTGCTATCCTTACAGTTAACAACAAGAGCTGACTAATAATAAATATCTGCATAACTGCCGTTGTTGACTTAGTATGAAATATAGAAAACCATAAAAGTTTAAATCCAACAACTCTAAATTTTTCTGGATTTTCTCACTTTTCTCTGACAGATCATTTTAATGTCAATGATCATATTTATGAATAATAACCAAGACTTATACTGAAAAGTCACTTCAACAGTTTTTTTTCAGTATCACACAAATCAATGATAAAATGTTTGAAAGCAATGGTAAATGTTTCTGCTACTTTGAAGAGTAAGCCTTTATTTGTGTTAATGTTTTGAGATGTACTTTACTCACATAAAGGAGCTTGTTTCCCTGGCATTGATTAAAAAGCATCTTGGACCTCTGTTTAGAAAGAGACAGAATCTGTAGAGCCAGATATGTAGGAAGACACTGACAAGTGTCAAGCTCACATGGTGATGCAGGACATGGCCAACAGTGTAGTCAGCTGTCCCAAGAGAAGCCTGACTGAATTAATAGGTTTGTTGCCAAAAAACAGGCTTTAGTAGCCTGTCCCTGTGGCGCTTGGTGCCGAATCCAAACAGAATAAACTTATTTGTGCGTTAATTTATACAAAAGTGAAGCACTGGTACTGTAAACTATTAACACAATTAGAAATGTAAGACCAAATGCTGTCCGGGCAAATTCTGGATCTAAAACTGTAAAGAGGTTCAGTACATATCATGAGTATTTAAAATAAAATAACCTTTTTTTAAGATAAATCATTGAGTGATAATTGGTAACTTCTGGTGTCACTTTAATTACAAAAATATTGCCATTGCTTTGAATTTAGATATCAGTAATCTTAAAAGAATGTTGATATAAAACATCTTTGTGAATATGTAGGTGTCTTATTGGGTTTATTACTTATAATCAATGTTTTTACCCAATATCACAAATGCTATACCGTAGGGTACCTCTTTCTCTTGTTTCAGTCCTTGTTATAGTCTGTTATCAAAGAAGTAACTCGCTTATAAGCTGAGTGTCAGAAACCCACGTATCTCAATGCCTCACTGCCTCTGGTTGCTGTCAGTATCACATTCAGTTCTTGCCCTCTGAAATGTCCTGAATTTGAACTGGTTGATGGAAGTCAGTGTTCTGGATAGAGAGTTGACAGGCATGGCTAAGCTTTTAGCTGGATATGCAGATTTCAGGGCTATAACTGGCTTGTTTCTATCCATGTCAGCTCTTCTTCTTGTTCTTTTTTTAAGTTGACCTCTGTCTTCTCTCTTTCACACCATGGGGAAAAACAAGAATGTCACAACCACTGCCAAACAGAGAGGCAGCATTTCCTTGTCACAAGAATCAAAGTATAGTCTTCCATCAGGCACAATGATGCCTTGCTCCTGGGCACAGAACAGCTTTATTCAACTGTTTCAACTACAAAAGAAAAGAAAAAAAAGAAGCAAAAAAAACTGTTTTTTTTGTGTCATTTTAAAGGTACACCCTTCAATGCTCTGCTCAGTGGCATAGAGGAAGCGAAAACTAAGTCTTTTATTTTTGTCTGTGAGATTAATTATTTTAGCAGACTAAAATCCTCTATCCTTTCTTCTGACATAAAAACTCACACTTGGGGTTTTAACCAGTAAATACAAGTCAGAATTATAATAATTTTGCACATATCCTTTGAAAAAGAGCTTACAGTTCAAAACTTTGTTCTGACAATAAAATATGCTTAAGAGTTAAATTGATGAATAAATTATCAACTCTTGATTTGCTGTTCATTAAATGCATATTTTCAAAATCTTATAAAAAGCTGCATCATTGACAGGCAGAGTGCTATGGAAGAGAACGTGTTTTCTCTCCTATGACAAATATTTTATGGCAATTACCACTGTTTTAAAATATTATTGCAGCAAATCGATACGACTATGGCGTCACTCGCTTGCATTACATTACTAGTATGTGGAAAATCAATTGTGCCTAATACATTGTTAGGATATCTGCTAAATGTCGCCACCATTACTGAAGCTGCATCCATTTGTGTAACAGATGGAGAACGTTGGACAGAGCCTCATTGCATTCAGTCACTTTCCAGTTCAATAAAATCTCAGCACACATATACACAGAGAGATCAATTCTCATTTCTATTTACACACTCGCCATTATCTACTCCTTTATTTTACATAACAGAATTGAAATGTTTTTTTTCTTCTCTTTTTTAAATTCTTAATATAACTGCTATGGATTACACATAATCATTAGCAACTATTGCAATGTTTTCCCCCCGCAGTTCCAAGCAGACAGGCAGTGGGATGTGCATTAGTGTCTGTTAATTTCCGTTACCTGTCATGACTATTTCATGACCCTTTCTAGAAGTTTGAATTTTAATAGCTGTCCCTATTGTGTCCAGAGCTGATCTGAACCCCTGGGTGAAACCAGAGACTGACACCCAGATGGGAAACAGCAGATAGACCACTGTCACTCTCCCTTTCAGCCTCCTAGCCCTTCATGTTCTCCCTTTCCCTCACTGGCAGAATAATGCTAATGTGTGTATGTATGTATGTGTGTGTGTGTTCTATGTGTTTTATATAATCTTAATCAAAACTGATTTATCAGTTTCTATCATTTATATGAGTGTATGCAGTAATTTATACCTCAGCGTGCGTTATTACAATTGTTTCATGTTGTTATGTTACATTTTTCCTGCTATCCTACAGCAGTCCTATATAAATGCACTGACAAACAACCTTAAGTCAGGGATAGGTTAAGGATAGTTATATATCGTTTATATGCAAGTGTAAAATAAAAAGTAAGAGAATAAATGTCAGGGATTGTAGTCTTTGAGTGACAACCACAATATTTATAATTATCTAGCATATAGGAGGATTGATGTTTTTATAATAGCAGCAGGGTGTTTCAGCAAGAATGTAACTTGACAATGAGCTGAATGGATGGATAAATGAATGAAAGATGGACTGATAATGGATGGGTGAAAAGGAAGAAGTAACGCATGGGTTGCTCAACTGAATATATGGTTGACCAGTCTGGAATTACAGGATGAAGTTACTGACCTCAATACACTTTGCCCTTATCGCTAAGCAGTTGTGTCTACAATACACCCGCACTATCTCTGTGCCTTTCTTCGCCACACACACACATCCACACACCCATCTTCTTGCAGAGTCAGTAAACAGATGTCTCATTAAAGTTGTGTCTACATGTAGGGCACTCAGGCCAGCTAACGTTATGGTGTTTGAGGCTCAGATGGTGGAACAAATGCATATATGCACATATGCTAATAAACTTCACTGTTACAATCAAAAATTTAAATCTTGATGGCTAGAAATAATTTAGTTAGTAAATATGCAAACAGTCATGCCTGTATAGTCACAGGAGCATCACAATATAGTCTTATGAGTGTGTGTATACTATAGATCCTAATATTAAGAGGACTAACTGGACTTCAAAGATAGTTTATTTTCACATAGTAAATGACTGTGTATTGAATTTAGAAAAGGACCATATGCACTGAGTCCTTCATCCCACATGAGTCACCATTAGCATCCATGCTGTTCTGTTGTGTTCCAGAAAGCAGTTTCTAAGGGCTTGAAATGAAACCTTTGGGTATTCAATTTCTGTGATATGAGCAGCATAAAACAAATCGTTGGGCTGTTTTTGTCTTGAAATTACTATTATTTTTCTTCTCAAATATGCCATTATTTTTATTTTTTCCTTTTTCACACAAAAGAAGTACTATCATAAAATCAAAAGAGCCTGTGTCATTTTGGTTAGAACACAATAACTGTACATTGAATGTACGATGTATCGCTCTGTTTTTGTATAGTTTTCACAATATAACTTTGCTTCCAACTCCCATGCTGATATCTTGCACAAAGTACAAACACTCAGTAATTATCAGTAATCTTGTGTAGAAAGTGGCACGTGTGTATTCTGTGTATATGTGTGTTGGAAAGAGAGCTGTGAGCTTGGTTGTTTCACTCCACTCTGCCATTTCTCGCATGAGTCAGGCTCATAGAGCACAGAGCCTGACAGCAAAACTCACCCACTTGTACAGCTGCCCCCACAGCCTCTCTCTTATGCACACACACACACACACACACACACACACACACACACACACACACACACACACACACACACACACACACACACA
>JBAMIG010000003.1:15073148-15092194 GCA_037177335.1 Kiunga ballochi
CACACACACACACACACACACACACACACACACACACACACACACACACACACACACACACACACACACACACAATTCCATATTTTATTTCTGCATTGCAACATACATTTAACTTTCCTTTTTGAAAGACCATTAGAATCAGATCGGATTCAGGCCCTTTCATAAGTATGTGCAATAAGTATGTGCAAAGATTATAGGTCACTAAGTTTAGGTGCAGCAGTCACTTTAGCAGTTAAGCAGCAATTTTTAAACTGACAGACCGAGAATACCTGGTCTGAAATGCATCCATATCAAAATCACATCCAATAGATCTGTGGAATATATGTGGATTATGATAGAGGTTGACATATCTAGGGTTTGTTGCAAATGCTGTCAACCAAAGACAGGCAAAAAACAAACAAACAAACACACACACAATTTTGTATTATGTTGTATTAAGAAAAATACAGGATGTGGAGAAAAACTTTCTCGAAGTTGTGACTTTAGTCCCCTCTCTGCAGTTTGCTAACAAGCAGAGTTTTTTTTCTGTTGATTTTGCAAAGTGCTAATCCAAATGGTCTGCCGTTTTGAAAAGAAAAACACACCATAACAGATTTTAGGATGGCTGCATGGAGCATACACATGCAGTACACTCATGATAAGATGTGCCAGAAATTGCACCTTCCAGACCATTAACTTTGAGATGGGGCTGTTTTCAGGGGCATGAATAAAAACTCCACATGTGTGTCTGTGCCTGTTGGTGTCTTTGTGTGACTCAACAATTCATCATGTTGTGAGACAAAATCTCACAGCTGCTTGTTTACATACAGTACAGTGTGTCTGCTTGCATGTTTGACCTGGTAGAATATGACCTCTTGATGGTTTGTTCCATGACTACATTAGTGTTTCTACACTGAAGAGGTGTCACATTGACTTCCACACAGAGCTTGCTGCTCACCATGGTCGCTTGTGCACTGATTTTTTAAAACCTTGACAAGGTTTAGCATGCACAGAGAACTAGTTCACACAAATAACCATTAACACATACTTACCACAATGTTTGTTTATAAGCCAAACCTAAGTAAGACACTGTTCTAAATCATTTCCCTGTGTGGCAATGCCTAATACTGCATACACATCTGTCCCCTGTTTTTTCTTGCACACAAAATTCCACCTGTTATTAATGTCTTCTACAGCAGGTTGTATGTCTGTTTCTGGCTGGAGCCCCCTTTAAAGCAGTAATGTATTGAATTTAGTTACACAACACATATTGCTCTTTTAAACTTAGTTCTCAACTGTGAAAACTGCTAACAATTATAGATACTTTTAAACATAGACACAACTTTGCTTGATTTTTTTATAGCAGCGCGCTGTATTTAATTGAGGAATGTTGAATAATATGCATAAAGATGACTTATAGCTAAAATAAGGATGATTGGAGGATGTTTTCTGAGAGCGCTGCCACACAGTTTGTTATCTTTACAGTGTTAGTTTCTGGTTGTGAGTCTGGATGACCTGCAATTTATGAATAAGTTGAGGATAAACAGTGGAAGAAAAATCACCAGAACTTAATTTGACACTACAAGTTCACACAGCATAGTGTCAAATTAAGTTTACTGAGCAAAACAGCAAACTTATTCTGGCACCAATTCTGTTCATAATTTTTATGGACAGAATTTCTAGGCGCAGGCGAGGTGTTGAGGGGATTCAGTTTGGGGGCCTCAGGATCGGGTCTCTGCTTTTTGCAGATGATATGGTTCCATTGGCTTCATCTGATCCTGATCTCCAGCTCTCACTTGAGCGAATCGCAGCCGAGTGTTAAGCGTCTGGGATGAAAATCAGCACCTCCAAATCTGAGACCATGGTTCTCAAAGGGTGGAGTGCCGTCTAAGAGTGGGGGATAGGATCCTCCCCCAAGTGGAGTCTTAAGTGTCTCGGGGTCTTGTTCATGAGTGCGGGGGGAGTGGAGCGTGAGATTGACAGGCGGATTGGTGCTGTGTCTGCAGTAATGCGGACGCTGCACCGATCTGTCACTGTCACTGAACCGGAAGGCAAAGCTCTCGATTTACCGATTGCTCTATGTCCCCAACCCATGTTGGGTTGTGACTGAAAGAATGAGATCCCGGGTACAGGCGGCCAAAATGAGCTTTCTCCAAAGGGTGGCCGGTGTCCGTAAGAGATAGGGTGAGAAGCTCGGCCATCCGGGAGGGACTCTAAGTAGAGCCGCTGCTCCTCTACATCAAGAGAAGAGCAAGATGAGGTGGCTCGGGCATCTGGTTAGGATGCCTCCTGGTGAGGTGTTCCGGACACGTCCCTGTGGGAGGAGGCCCCGGGGAAGACCCGGGACAAGCTGGACCGATTACATCTCACGGCTGGCCTGGGAACACCTCGGGATCCCCTCCGATGAGCTGGTTAATGTAGCAGGGGAGAGGAAAGTCTGGGCTTCCCTCTTTAGGCTGCTGCCCCTGTGACTTGACCTTGGATAATGTGGAAAATGGATGGATGGATGGCTTCACACAGCTGAGCATGGCAGAGCCAACAAAGAATTAAGGTTGGTGAGAGTGCATAGCCAGCCACAACCCAGCAGAATTTAAGAAAAAATAACAATGATAAAAAGCTTTGGCAATTATGGTTTTCAGAAAAAAATCACTTCATATCTTTAAAAAAATTGAATAAGACATCTCTACAAACACAGATCAATAAATAAAAAAAGCTTTTATTTGTATTCTCAGCACAGTCTTCTACTGTCTTCCCCTATCAAGAACATGATAGTTAACAGTTTTACATTTTCTCCTTTAAGTAATTTGGTCTCAGTTCCTCATTTATATGTACAGTTTTAAACTTGGGTGTTTGTATGGCATAAAATGGTGTCATAGTTATCCTCAAGGACACTGTGACACATTTCTCCATCAATCACTTTTCTAATAACAGAATGGTAATTATGAACCTTTTAGCCACTGATGGGTTATTATTCATAGTTACTCTACATCCATCCTACCCCCATTCTTTTTCTTTCTCTGCCTCGCTTCATTTTCTGAGTCACACTTTATTCTTCTCTGTCTTGCTTCTTTGTACCCTGTTATTTTTTTAAATGGTGAAAGCTGAAAATACATGTGGAGAATATTGATTTGCTGCAGGAAAAAAGAGGATCAACGTTTGAAATATGAAAATCAAATTCATCATTGTAGACCCCTGTTGCCTTGGTGACATATTTTGGATACTATTACATACTGAAATTTATGGAATGAGAAAAAACAAATTGATTGACTTTTGTACAATTATGGTGAGGGGGGGGTCAACTAGGCTTAGGTATTGCGTTTGTAAGGTATTTGATCATATAGTCTAGAAAGTGTTAAAATAATCTCTTGCATTCTTGCATTACTGTGATGGCTCTGTTGTACAAGGACGTTTAGAGGTCATCACAAAAGTTCAGTCTTTATTGTGTTTTCTTAGTGGAAATGTTACAACACACACAAACACACACCCTTTTGCACTGAAATTGCACCTATGAAACATGCACTTACTTACATATTCACACATTCTCCACGCTTCAGAGTCATGGGTATTTCCGTTCTGTGAGTGGGATGCATAGTGTTTCCATGGAGATCTATTTTTAGTAACTGACAAAAAAAGGGCAACTGTTAAAATATGCCATCATATTTTCTCTGGCTGAAAAAGATCCCATTTTTGCCTGCAAACATGAGGGAACAAGGTTCCTTTTTTCCCTTCTCTGAAAACAGGACATTAGTAAGGTACCATTTGTCAAAGCCGGTTTAGATCACACACATGCTGGATTTGACAAATCCATGCATTATTTGTCATAAAGCTGTAGGTTTCATGTTGAATTCAGTTAAAAAATAATAGTGCCCCCCTCAACCTAACACTACATCTATCGTCATATATAGTGGAAAATTTGAAAAAGTACTTTTTTCTTTTACAGAAACAAAAGCAGCTTGTCTTGACCTAAAATACACTGAACTAAATCAAAATATATTATGAAGCATTCCTTTCCAATAATATAAAGAATTTTCAGATGCTTCCAGATTTACATTTCCATAAAAACTTGGAAACATGGTGAGTTTTTGCTCTAGTGCTACTTTTATGCCAGTATTCAGTATGACCCACCAGTGACAGATATTAACACCTGGAGTATTTTACTTCCTCATTTCTTGGAAAAAAAATTTAAAAAACTAAATAAAATAAAATAAAATATTGTTTGATCCATTTAGACTGAAGGAAAAAATATAGTGAGATGAAAGAGAAAATTACCATTGCCCAGTGATAGATCACACATCCTCAGTCAACACAGACTTGTGAAGCTTTCAGCAGTAAAACATAAATTGGCACTCTTAAATGCTCTAAACAAATATTATTTCTTATATGTTAAGAATCTTGGTTGTGAAGAGTTGTGTTACATGAAGACATCTATACTGATTTGAAGAGGAAGCATGTCAAACAATCTGTAAACACTTTGTGGGACTTGCTGATAAATAAAATGAAAAAAGTGTATTGTGACATATTACATATAAACACAACAGAGGACACCAAACTGATATTTGTTAAATGTGATTCAGACTTAAAAATAAGGGGTATTAAGAATGATGGGAAATAATATGTAAGATGTATTCTGAGATCCTTCAATGTGAATAAAATAAAATTCTTATTTAGTTTTTTTTTTACTTAGCAACAATCAAGCCAGCAGTTTCTTTCATTGCAGTTTTACAACTTGAAATAGTGCTCACACACAAAGACTCCATCGCCTTAAGCTTTCGGAGAAAGTTGTGACTCATCTGTGTATCATCACAAATTTCCTGCCTCCTCAAAAACCACAGCCAGAGCAGTTAGGTGGGCAGATCAATGTTAACTGGCTAATTTTGATAATCCAGTAAATGAATGTATTTTGACAAACAGCTGTTTTAGTTGTTCTGAAAAATATAAGTTGGAGGTGTTTTTTTTCCAGGAATCCGTGAGTATATAATAACCACATATACTGGTTACAGTATAGCTCACCTCTTAACATGAGTCTGTACCAAAGCATCAGTACACAGAGAAATATCCATCATGCTGAGATGAGTGGAACAGAATCTAACATAATTGTTTTGTAAAAGGATTGCTGTGCTGGAAAAATATATTGTATTTGTTCCCTATAGATAATATACAGTCTGGACAAATATATTAAATGTGTGATTGCAGATGAGCATATGTATTTATTGCTGTATGCTGCCTAGTATGAAATTCTGTGGATGCAGTTGATAAGACAGAAAATGAAAGCTGTTTTTTATCTCAAACACATGCAGCTAAAATGATGGTAGGATCTCGTTTAAAGCTGCATGATAATATGTTTTTTTGTAGACATTTTTTTTTCAGTTTGTGTATATTTTTATGTGTGTTTGTGTGTTACTCTGTGCATTTAACCAACTGTAGCTGGCAAATAACTGAGCTCTTTTGTAAGCTACTGCAGGCTTACTTGTCCAGCATTTTTACAGAAAAGGCTAAATTATGAAGCTGTGATTTAGAAAACCAGTGAACACAGTCACATGCATTCTCAACACAATTTTTTTTTAGCAATATAAGACAGAATGCTTCAGTGATCAGTGGGGGAAATGACTAGATCTGCTCACAGAGATAAATCAAAGAACTGTTGGATGTTTACAGACTGATCTGATTGCAGCCAGAACCATCTCTAATGCAGGATCTACAAATTATTCTTGTCTGTCACATAATAATGACACCAACACCTTTTTTATCCAGTGATATATATTTTTTTTTTACATATTTCTGCATTTATTCAACATTTGATTTTTTTTTATACTTATTGGTTTAGTCAGTTTCAATTTATTTTAGATTTGCTATCAATTCTTTTATATTTGCTTTTTTACAAACAGTAATAAGTCACCAGCCAGTTGAATTTCCATGCAAGGCATTGCAATGCAGCAGCGTTGTTATCAGGTGAAATCCATGGCTGCTCCTGGGAGACCCAGTGACGCACCATGCATGACATAATACTGTGGTAATGCATGTGCTTGTGGGGGAGACAGACAGAGGGAGCAACCATGCATACACTGTTGGTTCTATGTGCTCTCAGCAACAAGACACAAATCTGAAAAGCTGCCAAATGGGGAAAACACAGGAAGCTTGATCTTTTGATGATGCTATCTGATGAAAAGAAAGCATGTATTTGCATTGCAGCTGCTACACTTAATGTTATCTGCACTATTGCATTTAATGATATCCATAGATTTATGAATGTTCAATGTTGAGGCATTGTCTGACTAATCAGTAATACAGCATTAATTGCAGCTCAAATTAGATTAGAATTTGATCCTCTGACAAAAAAAAAAATCACTACATTGAGGTAATTTATTTTAACAAAACTAGTTTTATTTTCTAAATTATATATATATATTTTTTAAAATTTGATAAGTCAATAAAAAAACACAAAAATCAACCAGTAGAAAAACTTGTTACCAGTGGAAAACAATTCAATATAAGGGCAATTTTGCTAGACTTAAATAGAAGTATAAGAAAGGATTTGATTAAAGGTAGACTTTGTATTGATCCCACTGTATTTATCATCATTCATCATTTTAAATAAAATGTATTATGATACCACTGGTTGCTGTATTGCCTGCCGCTCCTGCTTCCTTTGAATTGGCCACTTTGATGCTTTTTTTTGTGTCCCATAACATGAGTTTATTCTGGCTGATATACATATTCATCTCCAACATTTTATCCAATTTATGAAATTGATCATAAATAAAAGCTAGTTAAACCCACCTAACATTCGATTGGGGGTTCTTTTGTTGGCAATGATCATGCCTCTGTTAACTCTGCTTCTGAAAAGTAACTATTCATCACTCTTGTATTCTAATTTGTTCATTTTTAATATTTAAATTTATTTCTATGACCTAAATTTCTTTAATAAAAAAAATTTAAATATCGATAAATGTTATATGTGTCTTTTTAAATCACATACTGCTCTGCTTGTGATAGTTTGTCTGAACAATGTGACTCTCTGATATGTGTTGACATAATAACCTCTCTCTCAGAATACAAATAAACAAATGGTGAAAAAAGGTTTTTTTTCTGAAATGAAACAACCCTGCCTGTGGTACCCAGAGATATAGCTGCCACTTTTGCCAAAATATTTGAGGCTATTTGAACGATAAAAATAATTCACTGGAATATTTACTGAAAGTAAATAGTGCCTCAAGCCAAGATGTAGCTCCTCACATAGAAAAGCTGATGATATTTGTGTGCAACAGTTAACAGTGAGTGAGGAGGTGGATGAGGTCAAATCGTAAGGCCATCGACGCTTGAGCAGAATTATATAAGGAATGCAGATTTTTGGCACACCATGACTCTAACTGGTAATTAGAAGTGATTTGTGTGCTGTTTTGTTGTGTAAAGGAGGGAACGCTTGAGATTTAAAAAAAAGCTTAAATGCAAAGCTGGTCGTTTTTAAAGATATGCGTATGTCTCATAAAAAACTGTAATTAGTATTACAAGAATATGATATATACATATATATACACACACACACACACACATATATATATATATATATATGTATATATATGTATGCATTGACTGTGAACCGCTGATGTTTACTGAAGCAGAATGGTTGCCATTCAACCAGAATGGTGTGGTACAGTTACCAGCATCCCTACATGCAAAACTATCCTTCAGGCAAGATGCAAGACACTTGCAATTCCCTTTTGGTTCAAATACGTAAATGCAACACAATGAAAATTAAACATAAATTCCCCATAAACAGTTGTGAATGTTATGTTATAAATACCTGTCTGTTTTCATACTGCTATAATCAGATATTACATTTTTAAAACATTTTTGGTTTTCTTATTCTTCAAACAGGTCTTGAAGATGTCCAAACAGACCTGGACAAGAGAAGAGAAATATTTGGAAAAAACCTGATACCTCCAAAAAAGCCAAAAACCTTCCTACAGCTGGTATGGGAGGCCCTGCAGGACGTCACCCTCATCATCCTGGAGATTGCTGCCCTCATCTCTTTGGGCCTCTCCTTCTATCATCCCCCTGGGGAGAGTGGCGGAGAGTGTGAGTGATGCAGCTCCTGTGACATTGTTTCTGCAAAATTTGCTGTCTGTCACTTGTTTAGCCGGAGAGACACAAATACACCTGCTATTATTCCTGGGAACAGAAAAGGGCCACGAGCATCTCTTCCAGGGACGTCACTGGTTCAAATGCTTTTTAATTGCTGAGGCAGGTCACAGTTTGTTTGTGGCCTGCCTAAAGAGGTCAAGTGACTCATCAAGCATAGGGCTAATTTTTGCGCGTGTGCGTGTGTACATTTGTGCACATCATGACTGTTAAATGTGCGAAAGAGAGGTACTGGGAAGGTTAATGAAGTGTTGAGTAGAGAAATGACCTTGAGCTCTCAGCACCAATACATCAGCTCTTTGAGCTGTGAAACAGGAAATGAAGACACATGGCCATAGAGAAGTTCTGAGTCAGCAATATCACTCATTGTTATGAACATTATCACAGGAATGGAATTCATTTTCCCTGACAAAGGGTCCAGTCATCACTTTGGAGGTTTAAAGCCTGTCAGCAGACACTACTACTAGAAAAGAAAGACTTTTAGTTGTTTAGTTGTAATTAAGACTTTATGTTAGAGAGTCATAACTTTATATACATAATTGCATCTTAAATGTTTTGTACAGTTTGTACTTGATCATCTGTTTGCCTTTTCCCAATAAAAAAAGAAAAGGGGAAATGCTGTAGACATCACAATAAAAAAATTGCAGTCATAATAGAAATTTCCTTTAGATTTAGGCATAAGAGAAGGATTGGGAATACATATGGAGGTACATTATAACAGACTGCTGTGAAAATAAGCTGTGAAACAGTGAAATAAGCAGATAAGGTGCATATGAATGTGTGAAAAATGGCTACATTTTGTCATAAAGGTCAGGCCTAAAGCATGCCCTACTCTGTCACAGCTTTGTTTTTTAGTTGTTGTTGTTGTTTTTTTATGTGCCTGTAACTTAGAATAAATCCGCACCGTGCAATTATTATTATTATTTTTTTTTTTTTAAAAGCCCCTACCACCACATTAAGTTTAGTTATGTGTTCATGTATACTTTAAGCTGAGCCCAGGAAGTGCTTTCAGGACCATGGATAGCTACTACATTGACATGTTCTACTGGCTTGAAATCCTGTGAGCAAAATGGGGAAAATAAATTTATCCATATATATCATAATAATATACAACATATCATAGTATCTTTAATATTTTTCCATACAATATTTTTCTTTAATTTTTTCTTACTGTTTTTTAAATAAGAGGAGGGTCGTCGGTTTCCAATTACACTGTATTTAATCAATAGATGTCATGCTGAATAAAAGTCCTGTATGGTTTCATGGTTTATTCATGTTATAGTTGTTAGGGAATAAATGTAATATAATCCCTGACATGTAAGAGTATTTGCTCAGTGTATAAGAAATGTTTCTGTTTGTATGATAGATATACACAGTTTTTATATATAACATCTACTCTTTGATCTTGACTTTTCTACATCACACTAAGCTCAGCAGAATGAGGGAGAAACAATTGTTCCACAAAATTGAAGGTAAATTCAGATCCTATAGAAGGATGCTGTGGTGGGTTTGGGCAGTGTTGGCATCAAGCTTCAGCTATCCTTTTCACACCCATGCAGTAAAACACTGAGCACAGCACTCATGAATCAAGTATGTATCTTTATTAAAAAGATGTGTTAAATGGGAGAGTATGGACATTTACTAAGTGTTAAGCAAACCTAAGCAAATCTATATGGAGTTTCCCACAGTTAGACCTTACCTCACACACTTTATTAACACACATTTTCTGTTTCAGCCTGGAAGTACGTTGATTACATCCCCTTCTGAAATAAGCAAATGCAATAAAATGTATTTACTTGATTTGACAGAATGTTCAAGTAAAGTACTCTGTGTAATACAAACCTTTGGCTCATGGATGAAAACATTCAAATTTAAATTTGTGTGCAATTGACATCTTTTCCTTTTTTTTTGCAGCATGTGCTACGGCAGCAGGTGGAGTGGAAGATGAAGGTGAGGCAGATGCTGGCTGGATTGAGGGTGCTGCCATCCTATTGTCTGTGGTGTGTGTGGTGCTGGTGACAGCCTTTAATGACTGGTCAAAGGAGAAGCAGTTCCGGGGGCTGCAGAGCCGCATCGAGCAGGAGCAGAAATTCCAGGTGGTTCGTGGTAGCCAGGTCATACAGCTGCCTGTCGCCGATATAGTGGTAGGAGACATCGCACAGATCAAATATGGTAAGTGTGACTAAACTGTTGCTATTAAAGATGTTTCTTTTTCTTTCTTTGGATTATGTTTTGCATCTTAACCTTGTACTAAAAATGTCTTAAGTCAAACATCTTGTCTCAGAATGTATTATCCTGATTTATTGGCTAATTGCATTTCAAACAGATTTAATAATAGTAAAAGACCAGTGTAGGGCTAGATAATGAAAAAGCCAGTAGTCAGACTTACTAATTACTCCATTCAAAAATTACACCAAAAGCTAATAGATATACAGTTAAAATAAACATTCTTAAAAACACTCATTATCATTACTCATTAACATAACATTTTTATAATTTAGGCAGTGTTGTATGAAATATAGTACTAACTCAAACGCAAATGAGCACATTTTAATAAATAAAATAAAATTGCATCTGTTCAAAAATGAAAGCTATGAGCAATGTTTAACTGCTAAAAACATAATGTTGGGCAATGCTTAGGTAGTGAGCAGAGGAAACTCGAATAAAACTCTTTACAAGTGAAGCCTCAAATCTACGACTATACGACTATATGTGAAGCCTCAAATCTATTTGAAGGCAACTTGACAGAAAAACAAGCAAAACAAGCAAACTTGGTAACACCTCCAGTGTAGCGCTGCATCACTATGGTAAACTGTAAGAATCACATAGATATTGGCTAATAAAAGACAAACACAGGACAGGGTAATGGTAACAGAGTTACTTTATTGGAAGAGCAATGTGTTACACTGTAACAGTTACATAATAATTACTGACAACAGTAAGGTGACACAGTACTGGTAATGTGTTACTGCACAACTCTGTCAAAGACACCATCGAATGAAAAACCATCTTATCATGTACATGAAATTGTTAATGAATATTTAGTGGATATTTAGATCTGTGTGTAATGTTCCAGGTGATCTGCTTCCTGCTGATGGAGTGCTGATCCAGGGTAATGACCTGAAAATTGATGAGTCATCGCTGACTGGAGAGTCTGACCATGTCAAGAAGTCTGCAGACAAAGACCCCATGCTGTTGTCTGGTATGTTGCTCATTGGTGATTTCCCATGGCTTGGATGATGCATAATTAACTTGACAGACTTATTTTCATGCAGTTTGTGTTTTGACTTGGAGACAAACAATTAAGCGTGAGGCTTTTTCTTTAGGCAGCATGCTGGGCAGATTGGTCACCCCATCATCAGCTCCGAGCATTAGTGAGCATGGGTAAATAAAGTAGTTTTAATAATAATACTGATCAGCCAAATGTCACAGCATTACAAACATTTACCTTTAAAACAATTTCAAAGTATTTATAATCTCTTCTGTCTTAAATGGCTTCTGAGTTGCATTGGCTTTAGGTTATAATGAATCAAAATTAAAGAAACATTCATGACATTACTTCAGAGTGAAGATAAAAATATGTTAATTCTAATCATTACAATTTGAATAGCAAATCAGGAGGTCAAGACAACAGCTCCAAGAGTAGCCTAATGTTTAGTTTTACTTTATTTTGGTGGTTACTTGCCACAACAGACCACAGAATGATAATGGTGGGTTGTTAGAGAAGAAGAATAACACAGATAACAGTAATGTGAATTAATCTGATCTCACAGGTTGGCTTGTTTAAAGTTCTTTTCTGTAGGTAATTACCTGTGTGGCTTTTTGCTGCTAACCTTGATTAGCCTCACACTCACTCACATAAACCTTCTCAAAGGTTAATGATTTCTATATAAAGTGTGCATATATGCTGCAAAAGCACAGAGGTTTAATGTTGTCCTCGATGGGCAAAAATCTGTATGGTGACACATTTATGTGTTTTCTCTTTAACATAAAATAATGTATAATAATATGTGCTGACACCTAACTTTAATGCTGTTTGAGATAGAATTGGTATTGACTTGCAAACTTACTCTTAGGTGGTCTTGGAAAATTTATTTGAAAACAACCTTAAAAAATTCTGAACAGAAAATTTGATGTAAAGCTTTAAACAAATTCAACTCAACAATTTAGCACAATTAATTACCTTTATGTCATATTTCAAAATTCTTATAATTTATTCTTATACTTTCTGGTGTTTAAAAAGAGGCCAAAGTAAAAAAAAAATCTGATTATGTTTCGCAAGATTTTAAGCAAGACTTTCCCATTAAGTGAAAAGTAAAGATAAAGTAAAGAAGTAAAGTAAACAAACTGTGTGTAATCACATTTATCACACTGAACTCTTATGGCTTAAAGACAGGTTCAGAGATGTTTTTCATCTCTGGACTGAAAAACCACCACCTAATCATTTTACCCAATTTGTTCTAAACAATTGAATGGTAATAACTATTTCACATCCCTTTTCAATCCCTCTGCAGGTGTCATCTTTATCCACAAATTGTGGGCCCTGGGAAGCTTCAAGCCCCTTAGAGCTTTTTGCAGATCTTTTTTTTGTGTCTAAGTTAAAAAAATAGCTCAGAGCTTAACAAGTTAAGACATAAGTACCAGAAGAAGATAAGGAATAAGAATCTCTGTTATTGCTAAAAATGTCTCTCTAATTTCTTATTAAACACCTCCTCTCTTTCCTTAGGAACTCATGTGATGGAGGGTTCAGGGCGTATGGTGGTGACTGCTGTAGGTGTCAACTCTCAGACTGGAATTATCTTCACCCTCCTGGGAGCTGGTGTAGAGGAGGAAGAAAAGAAAGAAAAGAAAGGTAAGATTTTTATGGATCATTTTCCAACATCCTCCACAAGATTTTTTTTTTTTATAATTGAAGCAGGTTTTCTTTCTATTTGTTTGCTTTATAAATATTTTTGATATATTTTATGGTATTTTGATTAGTGTTTGGCATTAAAAAACAACTTGTCGCTTCATTACTTCATTACAGTGTGTGCAGTTCATCATGTATTGTTGGTGTTGTAACTGTTCTCATTATCTGACAAGTTTCTAAAAATAATCGTACAAATCAGCAAATATCATTTCTTAGGGTTGGGTTAATCTATACAAAATGTCTGTAGGTTTTTTGTGATACAGTACCTGACACTGTATGAACACGAAATGAGATGAGTATTGGTGGCACGCTTGTGAGCTGCAGTATTCAGGTTTTGTGGGTTTAGGTGCATCATTGTCCTTACTCTCTTATTGTTCCAAATTCTCCTCCAAGGAGGGGCAGTGGAAGATGGACACCAGAAAACAGGTACAGTATCAACTTTCTCTGACTCCTGGGAATTGTATTTGATCTTTTTCACCTTTAACCCTCTAGTGATTCCTTGTAGATGCCCTCAGTTGTTCTTCCTGGAATTATGCACCCTTGTGCCAGTTTAATCCCTTACTTAAAAAGAGAAGCTCACAGAAATGCATCTTTTTATGAGTTTGCAGATGGCACATTTCACAGTGCATAACTTTCTTCCCATATATTGAGCACTTCAGTCCTCAAACTTACTGGCTCATACCTTATATCAGCTCTGTCTACAGAGCTGATATAAGATATAAGCTTGATTTGTATTTTCTGACTTCGACCATGTTTTTGATTTTTTCTAAATAAAAAGAGTAATCTCATTTGATTTTCTTCTGATCCAAAGCTAACAAACATTGTATGACCTGTTGGTATCAGTTATATAGTCTTTCAATTGCATTTTAAATGACCAAGATCACTAAACAGTGAGGATGGGAGGGGTCCAAGTTTAGTTAATCTCATCTGACTGAGCACAAAGCACATTTAAGAGATCAATGACAGCCTTACAATTCAGAACATAATCAAACTATGACTACTCTAATTGGGTTTGCCAATGGTTAATAGCAATTATAAAGCAGATGTCATAGATCAACTTCAATTTACAAACAGCGTCACCTTCTGTCATTTACATCGTTACAGTTCATGATCCTCTTCAGTTAACTGGTTAGCACAGGGATGGGCAACTCTGGTCCTTGAGGGCCGTAGTCCTGCAAGTGTTAGTGTTTTTCCTTCTGAAACACACCTGATTCAAATCAATGGGTAATTAGCAGAATTGTGCAATTTGATGTTAGGCCCTGCACTGGTCTGCTAATTAGGTCTGATGTGTATCAGGTGTGTTGCATCAGGGAAAGTCCTAACACTTGCAGGACTACAACCCTTGAGTAATAGAGTTGCCCATCCCTGGGTTAGCACATGAGTGTTTCCCTGGTAAATAACTGGATACCTCTTATGTTTTATTTTCCACTCAAGATTTTCATTTGAATTTGATTCTGCAATAAGCAAAATGCTGATTTTGAGATGCTGAAAGACATTACACGAATAACATGGTTTGAATTAACTTCACACAGTCAAACTGGCTATTAAAACAAGGGAACTTAAAACCATCTGACAGCAGATCTGTTGTTAACTGTAACTTTTATTTTCCTTTTATATGTAATAACAGTTTCCCACATTAACAAATTTCATGTTTCATGCCTGTCATTATTGTTGCCGATGTCTAGTGACATTTACCTGAACCTTTTACCCTAGTAGATCACAATGATTGTATTTACAAATATATAGGTTTATAATTCACACTGACCATATACAGTTTACATTCTATGCTAAATTTATTTTATGTGCTATAACCATGTTATTTCTGTTCACTGTCTTGTGTGTGCATGTGATTTGGTGTGTTTGTGGGGGGCGCGTGTGTTTTGTTTATTCATGTTTGGCTTCATTGTTACTGGCTAGAGTGCTCCCATCCCCCTATCCACCCCATTGCGACTATAGCCACGGATGGGGCTGCAGGCATTAATGCCCCTGGCAGTGCCAGCCTAATTAATGGTAGGTTGACAACACGTCTGATCTCTGACCTCTTTCTGTTGTGACTTTTGACTCCTCTACATTTTCCATTCTATGACTGCCTCCCACTATGGGTCCACTCCTTCTACTTACATCCTCAGTTGTTCTGAACATTATATTGTATCCATAATGTTGATGCATGTCTGTTTTAGTTGTAGAAACTTTGTTTGTGTATCTATTCTGTCTTTATTGCTTTTCTGATCAACTTATGGTACTGCCATGACAAAAACACTTGTGATGAGATTTAAACAAGAACTAAATAAATCATTCCTTTATTATTTTAGTTTAAAGCTTGAGAAAGTTTGTTTTTGACCTTTGTGATAAAATGAAATTTAACTAAAGCAGGTGTGATTTTATTAATCAGGTTTTCAGAACAGATGCTCAACGCTAGACTGTATGATTGCAAAACTCCCTTTCTTGTTACGTCTCCTCTGAGATCAGTCAGGAAAAACCTTCTTTTTGTGATTTCTGGTAAGGGAGTAGATAGATAAACTTCTGTTGTGGTGCATGGGCTTCTCTCTTGTTTATTTCTTCTTGGAGAGCAGCCCAGACTGTTTGTACCCAAGTGGGAAGGGCTGTAATTTGCACTGTAATGGTGACCTTGTGTTGTCCCAGGCTGGAAGACAGCAATTTATCATTTTCAGCTTTATTGGGACTCCAGGGAACTGGCTAATGTGGAAGTGGTGACTAAATGACTCTGCTCAAGTTTGCTGGTCCTCGGTTTTACCTGAATAATTTCTCAATGACGTTTGTGTTTAAAGCTTTGGAAAAAAAAACAATTCCTGACATTTATAAAACCATAAATAGGGGAAAGGAGAAAAAAAGGACTTAATCCAGCATATCAAAAGAATAGTTTGTTTCTGTGATATCCACTCTTGTAAGCACTTTCTATACAGAACCTTTGGCTTTTATAGATGTTTTATATCTATTGATTTTCAGATTATAATAAATAATCTAGTGGACAGTTCTATTCTTAACAAGGTTTTTAGCATGTTTATTATTGCCCACAAGTTGATTGTTATTTGGACTCAACAGAACATTTTAATTAAGTTAACTGCTTTTAAGACTCGAACAGCATAATGAATTTATTGTCCCTGAGCTTAGCTTTCAATATTCCTACAGTTGCTCTTATGTAACTTCACAATGTGGGAGGCTTTTCCTTCAGGCACTCTTTCTCTCTCTGTGTTGTTCACATCTCCAATCTGCTTCACTCTGAGTGTGTGATCTTGCATGTGTTTTCTGAACTTTTCTCTTATGCATGCTGTCTCTTGTTTGAATGTAATGTATGTGTGCATTTGTAGTGTATACTCCCTTTGTGTTAGTATTCAGTGTAATGCTGTGTCTTCTTTTTGTCTTAAACTCTTTAAAATTATGATGAATTGATTCATATTGTTATTGTTTCTGCACTGATAAAACATAAAAAATTAGCAGAAGATATAAATTTTGCAGTGTTACATGTTCCAATTTTTAGAAAATTTAGTATTAATATTAATGTCAAGATCTTTTAATTACAAATAGACTCATTGATAGATTATTTGTTAGTGTTTCAAAGTATAAAATACTTTTTAAATTACATTTTTTTTCCAATTAGATGAAATGTAAACTAGTATAGGCTATTTAACTAACACAAATTGAGTTTTTTAACTCCTTTTTTGTAGATGTAGTTAGCTAACAGTTACATAACACCTCCTATGTATCACAAGACTTTCAATGTGACTGTCACAAAGATGTTGTATTAAAAGTCACTTTCCTGTCTCCCTGTTTGTAATTTTTGGTTCTCACTGTTTGTGACGTCTCCGTGGGGTTAATTTGTTGACTTGTCTGCCTTGGTTATTTTTGTTGTTATTGTCTTGTATGTCTTCATCATAGGTAAAATGCAAGATGGCAATATGGAGAGCAACCAGATTAAAGGTAACCAAACCATACATTTCACTCTCTCCTCTCTGTGACTTTTATCCCTCATGCTTTGTTCTACTGTCATTTTTTCTTATTCTTTTGTTAATATTTATTTATTAATAAACCTTTTTGCCCTTTATAGTGTTTGGCATAAACTCTGGGTCAACAGCATGTGAGAAATTCCACTGAACCTGTTTCTATGTGTCACTCCACATTTTCTTTGATAATAGACAGACTCTAAAAAAACTGTGCGGTCAGTAAGGATTCTGCTGAGATCGGAGTTTATCACTGGCAGAAGTCAAATTAAAACACTCTGCACATTAGAAGCAATTAGAGATTTTATTTGACCCAGGTTTAACCCACACTCTCCTTAGGTTAGAAGATTTTTTCCGTTTTACCTTCTCACTGTCTGTCACTGGCGTCTTCTCTGTGGTCTATGTTCTTGTTTTGTTGTTGGCTCATCTTGTTCTTTCTGAGAACAGTAACCTTTCCCTTAGATATCCTGTGTCCTCATCACTGACCTCACAACTGCCTTTTTCTCCAGAAACACAAAACCCTCATCTGAGCTCTTCATTGAACGTTTGCCCTTTTCAGTGCTTCAAGACTTTTGTCCCTCACATACTGACATAATTTGATGCAGCATAAAAACGTTGCTGTAATGTGTGCCTCTGTATTTTGTAATGCTTTAAATGATTTTTATTTAATATAATTTATCGTGGAAAACATTCAACCTAGTAATCACCTGTTTGTTGGTTGAAAACTCCTGACATATAAATGAAAACAATCACACTTTAGAATCTGTTTTTAGCATTATAATAGTTGTTAATTTTTTCAAATGTATTTATTTAAATATAGGGGTTTGCATACAGACATATTTTAATCAAACATACAATGTTAAATATGCTGTAATACTCCTCAAAAATTCATATGAATTATGCAATGAGTATATCTCTGAAACCACAAAGTCTGTTTAGATATTTTTAAGTAATAGCACAGAAAGTACTGGTGATAATTTTTAGATGAAAACCTTCCCGTTTCACATTCACTTCCTCTGATCAAAGACGCAGTATTCTGAACAAACTGTTACTCCGCATGTGTTTTAATAACAAGTGTTGCTCACCCGCTAAATAACAACTGGATACAGATGACACGTTCTGCCGTGTGTTGTGTGGGTGTAAATACAAAATGCACAGCCACAGAGTATAACAAGTGTTCAACATCAAAAGGTTTTTCATAACCAATAAATGCATGCCTCATTGTGATTAGAAAACCAGGCTGCAAGGATCATTCTCATGAGTCACATTAATGGAGGAACAGTGAATGCATGTGGCTTTATTTGTAAATGTGTGTGTGTGTCTGTGTTGATGTGAGATTGAGTTAGAGATGAAGATGGGGTAAAGACTAAGGAGAACCAGTTTTACAGAACAAGCACACACACACACACACACACACACAGTCCTGGTTTGTAAAGGTTTCTAAAGTTTTAAAGGTATAAAAAGAGAAACGAGGAACACAACTGTATTTATGCATTGTTTTAGTTTTTGTTGTTTTTGTTTTTTGTAATTGACTTTATTTGATGCTTTCCCACTGTATTCCTTTTTACTTCTCTGTTTCTTTTCAGCTTGAGTTGGTTTTTTTTGTTGGTTTTTTTCATGTAAAATCAAATTTATTTATTTGTCCTTGTATGTTTAAAACAGTATGAGAAGTTATCTATTACAGTAATCCGGCTTCTTTGTGTTTTTTTTGTTTTTTTTTTACCCTTCCCAGCTTCTCTCTGTAGACCTCTTGATCCCCTTCATGGGCTTCACAAACGCCACTCAATTTTCCTTTCTTTGGGTGCCAAATTTATTTTCAGGGGTTTAAAACAATATTGTATGTCAGTGTAAAATATCCCAGAGCAGGTACCAGATGTAAATGCTCTACTTTCTTCACATTTCACTGGCCTTATCTACAATACTAACACAATTTCTGTTTCTTTTGCTTCTTCTTTCATTTTTCTCCTATCTATCTATATGTATCTATCTATCTCTATATCTATATATATATATATATATATGTGTGTGTGTATGTGTTTGTGCTCGTATTTCGCAAAGCA
>JBAMIG010000003.1:15092470-15104895 GCA_037177335.1 Kiunga ballochi
CGATCTTCTCTTTTGCTTCTTCTTTTCTTTTTCTCATATATATATATATGTATATATATATATATATATATATATATATATATATATATGTGTGTGTGTGCGTGTGTGTGCGCGTATTTAGTAAAGAAGCAGGATGGAGCAGCTGCCATGGAAATGCAACCTCTGAAGAGTGCTGAAGGTGGAGAGGCAGATGAGAAGGAGAGGAAGAAAGTGTCAGCTCCAAAAAAAGAGAAGTCTGTGCTGCAAGGGAAGCTGACCAAATTGGCGGTCCAGATTGGCAAAGCAGGTAAAGCAAATTGCACATGAACAAATCTATCACTCAGTCAGGCAGAAAATCAGCAACAACAAGGTACTGAACTATCATCCAGTCCATCAAAGAAATATGTTGTGCTCAGAGGTCCTACTTTGCAGTTGCTTGAAGCAATCAAGTAGTTAAGATAGAATCTGAGGTGTTTGGATTGCAGAACTACTCTCAACATTCCCTTGAGAGATTTGATAACCCATTGCAATGGCAACAACTAGAATGGTAAAATATAGCCTTCTTCTTTAGTTTGTAGTTACCTAATTAGTGTCAATATTTAACTTTTCTAATATGCATGATGGCCCAGTTGGGTAGCACTGTGGCCTCACAACAAGATTAGTTTTTCAAGCCTCTGCTGGGGCAATGTCCAAACAGCAAAGTTTGCATGTTCTCCTGGTATTAGGGTAGGTTTGCTCTGGGTACTCTGGCTTCCTCCCACATTCCAAAGACATGCATGTTAGGTAAATTAGTCATTCTTAATTCTTAATTAATGTGAGTGTGAAGGCCTGTCTCACTGTGTTGGCCCTTTGATGGACTGGTGACCTGTCCAGGGCGTACCCTGCCTCTTGCCTGAATGATTGCTGGCATAGGCTTCAGCTTATCTGTGATCCTAAATTGGATTAAGCAGTTAAGAAAAGGACAGACTGACTAATCAGTTTTTAAAAATGTTGTTAAATTAGTTAATACACATTGTTTATAAGTGTACAACTTTAAGATCTCCAACTGCCAATAACCTTCCCAGCAGGTGTACTCTAAGAAGCAATGCAGCAGAAACACAGTAGTGGAGCTAAATTAGAATTTGTCAGATTTGAGGTTTAACTTTCTCTTTCCTTCTTTCTTTTGAATATATATTTTTTTATTTCTTAATTCACATTTTTTCAAAGTGTACTGTTGTGACAATGTTGTCCTGAGTGATAAAACGGGGACAAAGTGTCAGAACAAATGCATATCATGGGCAGATGAGCATACAGACAGTACTGTGACACAAATTGGTTTTTCTGTAAAATGTTTGAAGTGACACTTCAAAACTTTTGTGTCTTGTGCAGATTCATCTGATTTACAGCTACCTGTTTTACAGGAAGAAAATCTACTCCAAATTTAGGGAAATTTGTCCTTACAAACATGCAACTCTTTTTGACTTTTTCCTAAATTGCCAGGGCAAACATCATGTAATAGAGCAATTCTATCCAGTTGTTATAAAGGCTGCAACATCTGGCTTTTGTTGAAAGCACTTCGGGGGATCAGTTTGGCATTTCTAACTTTAGCCTAGTTTATATTTAGTTGATAAGATTAATTCTTTCTATGGATGTAGAATGGATGTAATATGCTCATTATTTCTTCCTCTAGAGGTGGATTTTCTTGTGGTGGGGCGAATTTAGAGATGCTCAGTTTAGAAAACAAATTCTTCCAACACAAACACAAAATAACCATAATTTCTTTGCTGAGATATTGGCATTAATTGAAAACATCTGTTTTTTCCAGGTGTCATTTCCATAATTTCTCTTGTCTGCTGACACCTTCTGTACATTTGCAGGTTTGCTGATGTCAGCCATTACAGTCATCATCCTGGTTCTGTATTTTGCCATTGACAACTTTGTGATGAAGAAGCACCCTTGGATGCCAGAGTGTACTCCCATCTACATCCAGTACTTTGTCAAATTCTTCATCATTGGTGTGACTGTATTGGTAGTGGCTGTGCCAGAGGGACTGCCGCTCGCTGTAACCATCTCGCTGGCATACTCTGTCAAGGTGAGAAAGTACAAAAACACAGTTCCACAGAGAAGCCTAATACTCAATCACTGAAATGTTTTTTCTGTCCATTAGAAATATGCATGGATTTATGTGTCGTGCACCTGTCTGATGAGGAACTGGATGCAAACTCTGTGGGATAATGTTTTACATTTATTTGAAATGTGCTTATATTTTCTTTAACAGAAAATGATGAAAGACAACAACCTTGTGCGTCACCTGGATGCATGTGAAACAATGGGCAATGCCACAGCCATCTGCTCTGACAAGACAGGCACGCTTACCACCAACCGCATGACAGCCGTGCAGTGTTACGTTGGAGATGTGCACTACAAAGAAATTCCAGATCCTGGAGTACTACCACCCAAAACCCTGGACTTGCTGATCAATGCTATTGCTATCAACAGTGCATATACGACAAAGATACTGGTAAGTATCGGTAGCCACTTTAACAGTCTACCTAGTTGACATTGCCTTCTCTTGTCGTGTTCATATATTTCAAAGGAATGTGAAATGTTGTGGTCCTACAATTAAATTGAAAAATCTCAATTAGGTGATTGACACATTTAACAAATGTGGATTGTTAGGGTACGCAATTCTCGTTTTGTTTGAAAGAAAGTGCTTGGATATCACTTTACTATGTATCAGTTGTAACCCATATGATGATAGCCTTCCAGTAATGGCTGCGTTGGTAGTACTTTCTTCTTGGTAAAGCGGGCAGTCACTGTCCTTGGCTGCTGCTTTAGATTAATCAGACACTCACTCAACTTGTCACCTTGAGAACGGTTGCGTAACTCTGTCTTATCTGATATTCAGAGCGTAGCAGACTGTAATTGAATCCAATCTGTCTAAGTGCTGGAGATGGTTTCTTGTTTACAGTGAATGCATGGAGAGAGAGTTCCTCTGAACCAATTATATCTACTTGCTTTAAGAAAAGGAGAGTTATTTGAACTCAGAGATTTACTCACACACTGTTCTCATCCTTGCATATCAAACCTGGATTTGTGCATATTTGTCTAGGTTACAGGTCTGAGACATTATTTCTGCAAGGAATTTTATCAGCAAATGTTCCAGTAGCAAAGATTGCCAAGATCTGGATGTCTTCAGCCTGTTAGAACAAGATGTCTGAGTAATCCTTTTCCTGGCATGGCCACGTGTACTCACCTGCATGCTCAAACACACACACACACACACACACACACACACACACACCAGGTTGATCACACAGTGGAAGTGTGATCAACCTTGTAAACTCCTGTAGAGTTCAGTCATTGATGGTTGAGCAGCTGACAAATGCCTTTTTGGGACACCTATGTGAATGATTTGAACAGAGAGGGCATCTGTGACTGAAGTCTCCCACAGATTTTACTTCCATCGCCCTATGGGCACAATCACAATTTCAGTTCAACCTGAGTGTTGGTCTTTGGGTTTCTTAAAATGGAGGACTACTCATTTGTTTCTATTGATTTGATTAATATTACAGTTAGTTTTGTATTTGTTGAATAAATCTAATAATGTATTCCTCAATAATGGATCCTTCTATTTCAATTAAATTTCATTGACACATCATACATCTTAACCAATGTCTGCTTTAAATACAGATATGGGTTTTTCTAGATGAGTACAGTTCGAACTTTCTTCCTGTTCTGTGTTTGACCTCAAATCTATTATATGTTTTATTTAAAAATAAAATGTGGTCTATCCCATGAAGTTTAAACTTTGAGTAAAACCAGTCACACTAGTTAAAACATGATTTATGATAAGTAGGATTGAGAGTTTAAAGAAAAGAAGAGAGAAATACGTTATTATAGATTTTACCCCATTCTCTAAGTTTTTAGTGTTAGATTTGATTTAACTTAGGCTTTAAAAGAACTAATCTTATATTTAGACAAGAACAAAAACTATTTTTTCCATACAGAATATTTATAAATGACTTATATTTTTTCAATTGGAAAGACTAGAAGGACAGAGAGAGATTTGTCTTCATTCAGAAATGCAAATTATCTTTAGAAACACTTAAAAGTGTATTGAAAGCATAATTTCCACAAAAGAGGTCATAAAGATTAGATGATCATAGTAGTATTACATTTTATTCATGTTTTTGGCACATCCAGACTAATACATGACACATTATGTAAAACAAAACTAGCTAAATATCACACAAGTATCACTAAATTGAAATGCACAAACTAAGAATTTTATGTTGCTGTTATTTTTTTTATGAAAGAGTTAACCCTAGAGCTCCCTTATCACATTTTGTCTGACTAAATCAATGTCATGTCTGTTATGCATGCTGCCCTGTCCTGTACACTGGGCTGTCTTTAGTGCTTGTCTCCCTGCCTCAGGCATTTCTCATGTGTACATGGAAGTACTAGGAAACCCCAAGAAAGAATTAAACCCCCAATGATACAAACATTTAATGATGGGAGAAGGTTGTAATAATTTTTTTCAAAAGAAGCCAACTACACCAGTCAAAAGTTTAGACACACTTTCCTATTACATTTGAAAGAATAGTATGTCTAATCTCTTGACTGGTAATGTATATCTCATTAATGAAAATACATTTGTTAATGCAAACATGCGTAATGAGGTTACTTACATTTATACTATATACACATGCAAAAATACAGTATCCCCTGTATAAGGTTGGGCCTGTGTAGCTGACTGTTACAACCCCTTTTTGAAAACTAAGGTAATGGGGTCTACAACAAAACTAACCAGAAACAACTTAAGATATGAGAATAATTTATTTAACAAAAATATTTGGATCAACAACTTTACACAATAAATAACAAATGGTGTCCAAAGGTCAGTTATATCTTTTCTGGTACTGTAATTACAAAACAAACGAGACCTCTACGAGGTTATATAACAATTAACAATTACAATTAACACTACTATTTACAAATATTTACAAGGAACACAAAATACTCTCAATAAATCAAATAAATAAAAATTAAACAATTCAAATGGCAATTAATACAAATGAAAGTTTCTCTTTTCAATTAAACTTAAAAAGCATAACCATGCATCAAAACCAAAAGGGAAATCTAAATTCATCAAACCATTAGGGTATACTAAAGTTTCAACCCAAAAGTCCAATTCTCTAAAGCTTTCCAAATGTTCAAACCAGTGTTCTCAATCCTAGAGACAGCATGACCCAAGAGGACACAGTTGCCCTCATTGTAGGTTGTTTCCTCCTTTTTAAAGTCCATGGAGCAGGTTGACTGTCAGGAAGATAACAGGGACTTCTTGTCAGCAGGTGATGTGAATGATGACTTTGTGTGGGGTGATTGATGATGGTGTGGATCCAGATCTTCAGCTCAGGTGGAGTTGTCTTGCAGAGTTTACCATTCATCCTCAGGTCACAGGCTTGGGGATGTAACACTGGCGTGCATGTTTATACTCAAGGATAGGGTCTGCAGATGGCAGTAGGATATGATATCAGCCAGTAAACTCCTCAGGGTGGAGTTTTTTGATGGTTCACGTTAGTTCAGGCAAGTATGTCCTTGTTTTAGACCACCAATGGTTGGCAATGGTGTTCATTCAGCCAAATGTACATTCCGCGACGACACTAAAATATCCGGATTCATGTAATTACACAATGAATAAGAACAAGTGAATACTTGCCTTCACATAGACGGGGATACACATCAGGTCTGAAGAGATGAGGCTCTGCCGACCTACGCAGAACTTACAACGATTACAGCATGGTGCACTTGACGTAGAAGAGTTGAACCAGATGTGCTAGTCAGATCTGTTCAGGGTCCTGCAGCATACAATAGGAGTGATTGGATGCTGGGTAAATTATTGTGGTTGGTCTAGACATCTTATGAAAGTAGTTTTTCATGTTTTGATGTAGTTCTTCAAAGGAAACCCAGATGGTATTGACAAAGTAATCCATCGCTACCTATCAAAAGGGATTAACCACAGCTTGACATCGCCTCTAAATGTCCAGAGAGCAGAAAAACCACCATTTGAAAGGCAGCTGAAAATGATACAATTAAATACAGTTGTGCCTTAATGTTGATGTGAACAACTCCCTTTAATTTTGTATTTGTAAAATGTATTTACAGTATGACCAGTTGTTGTTCAAACACTACATTATTGTTGTTTTTATTGCTGTATTAGATGAATGGTTGTATTAATGTCAGGGTAAGATCCCCTTGATATTGTTTAAAGTGCAAGTTTGCAACATATTGATATGTTGTCATGACAATAAAATTGATACACCTTTGTATTCAAAAGAGTTTTATTAGTATGAAAAAGTTTAGTGTGCCAAAGAAAATGTGAAAAAAGAGTAATAAATAAGAGATCCCGAGCAGCTTATTCCATAAAGCAGATCTGACTATCCCGAGCACACCTGGTGCCTACATCAGCCTTAAGATATAACCTTCTAGTGAAAAATAAAGAGTTTTCTATCTAGTACATTTTGGATTGTACTAGATACACGTCTAGAAAGTCACAATGCGCAGGGGACCCCTCCCTCTTTAGGGGATCGCGAGTTGTAATGGAAAAGCGATCAAGGTAAAGTATAGTACTCCCGGGCTGGTGTTTTCTTATATCAGAGGCCAATTCTGTGGGATGCCAGGATAGTTATGGAAGTCTTTGATGGCCACCACACAAAGGCACAAAGGCAAAGAGCCATGCTTTGATACTCTTTATCAATCCCTCTTGTGCTCTCTGGCTCCATATTACAGCTATTGCTATATCTGTACTTGTTTTTATATGTATATGCATACAGTAACAAGTAACAAGTTGAGAAACCTCCAACCTCCAACAGTACACTTCCCATGTTCATGTCTACACATATTCATAAATTCTGCAGATGCGTGAACTCACACATGCAACTGGACACACAAGTTAAAATCTAGTAAAAATATCAGTTTACATTGGATGCCTTTTGCAATAAAATCAAAGGTGCAGTGAAGAAATTGTAAAGTGCTGAGTGATAATAATACATATACGTCATTTTGGATTAACATTCACCATTCACTGTGGCAGGACCCCCCCCACACACACACACACACACACACACACACACACAAACACACACACAAACACAAATCACACACAATCTCACATCTGCCATGTTGGAGGTATTAAGGCTATAGGTGTGTGTTCTCACAGCACAGTGGCGTGTGTTTAGCATGACTGTGTGATTGTCCTTGGAGCTCAGTTTCATGTAGCTTCAACCATCTGCCCAGGTCGTTTTTCCTGTCAGAAAATGTGCATAACATTGCCATACATACATGTGACTTCAGCTCTGACATATCTAGTTCATGCATTTTGTTAAAACAAAAATAATAAATAAACAAAAGTATATGTTTGTAAAAAAGAAAAAAAAAAAAAAAAAGAAAAAAGATTAACATAAAAAGCTCATCATGTGTTACAAAAACCTATTTAGGTGTGTGTGTGTTTTGATGTTACTAGAAGGCTAAAATAGTTAATGCAACATGACTGTGTGGGACTACAATTTGTAACTTATAATTTGTAAATTAAATTAATTGCCTTACTTGTATCTGCGGATTTGTAGTCTTCATGTAATTACAGTGGGTGTTTCTTGTCGTGCTTATGTCATTTGAACATTGCGTACTTCCGGAGCAGTGATAGAGGAGAGATAAAATAGCTTTATCGTGAAGCACCCAATTTCCTCATATTTTGGGAGCTTAATATGGCAGAGACAGGATTGATCTTTTCTTCTCTTCTCTTATTGTCATCCCATTGAAGTAGCAATGTTCTGGTCTACCAGATGCATGTAGTTTAATGGGTTTCCCTGTCATTTGACAGGATTGTAAGGAAAGTCTGATTTGCATTTAGTAGCATTTGTGTGGTACATTTTATAACAGAGAGAAAGAAAAAACATTACTGAAAAGCAAAAGCAAATAACTGATACAGCAGGGATCAAGAAAACAGCTGTTCCAGATGTAATAGAGTTTAATGTGAAAAGGCAGAGCAAAGCAAAGCCAGGGAAAAAAAAAAAGAGGTGGAAGAAAGGACACAAGTGAAACTAGTCATTTGACAGGTCGCCTCATCCCGGACTGTATTACTGCCCTCCAGCACATCTCCAAGGCTTTAACTCAGTTGGCTAGTACAGTCATGTGGAGAGTTTAAATATCATCTATTCCTTCATGCAAAAAGAAAGCAAGAGTGAAAAGGAAACGATTGCAAGGGTGGAGTACCTCATAAGAAACTATGGAAACCGATGGTGAGGAAATGAAAATTAATTCTGTGCAACAATGAAGTTGAAAAATGCAAAGCAATGAATCAGAAAAAAAAATTCATAAGATTTTAAACAAGGAGGACATAAAGAAATAAAAACACAAGTGGGGTGTGAAGAAAAATAGAAAAAGATGGGAATTCATGACAAGGAAGAGGGTAAGAACAGGAGGGGTGGATTAAGGAGAGCCCCAGGTGGAATAGGAAGTAAAGTTGCCAGCTATCCCTCTGGCATATGTCCTTGCCTGCAGGAACACCCAAGGACCAGGGAGAGGGCAGCTGGTCTTAAGCCACATCCAAGGCCAGAATGTGCCAGCAATAGCATGATCATGCCAACTCTGAGTAATTTATGCTAGAATCTGTCCTCTGGTGTCAAAATTCTGGTCAAACTGAACCTTTGTGGAATCTCAGATAATAAATGGCCGCAGTATTTGAGGCTGTCCTTTGTTTATCACCGGCTTACTCACTGCTCTCGCCTCCCTCACTTTGTTATTGCAGCAGTTGTCTGGCTCTTTGACTATAAAATATTCCAAAGAGGCAGGAGTTGTGCATTAACCCAAGGTGATTTCCAGATAGCTGTGATTTAAATCAATAAAACTTATATCTCACTATACTTTATTTCTAATTCCATTTGTGGTCCTTTTAGCAAGATGCACCACTCATTTTGTAAGCTACAAGAGCAACCACTGATTTGAATTAATTTCCAAGCATCTAACTATTCTTTTTGCACCAGGTTTGTTAAAAAAAAGATCATCTAAAGCTTTAGGAAGTTCTCTGTAGTGGTTTATGTTTTAGAATTTTAAGTTTATTGTTTGTTGTTTGGATGGGATCCAATTCTCCCCTCACACCACTAGACATTGAAGATGAGGTCATGTGTTCCATCCTGTCATTACAGGCAATGTCTTCCTGATGTAATCACTGGTCATTAGGAAAAGACAATAATTTTATCATTTAGTGCAAAAGCCTCTCTACTACAATCTATGTGAGTGAGAGACACTGCAAGACAACAACCAGATATGTCTAATTACTAGGTGAAGATGGGCCAACATTGTGACTGGGTTTTAATGATTAATGAGATTCTAACAGACCTTTTAACCTCTTAGCGAAACACCCTGCCTGCTAAAGCCACTGCAACTAAAGGGACAACGAAACTATGTCTGTGCTAGTATTAATAAGTATTTATTGATGTTCTAGTTGGTCTGTTTTCATTCCTTTAAATTGCTATTGCAGAATGCAGATCCCCCAGACAAATTAATTCAGGTCTTTAAGAAGTAAAATTAAGGAGGCATTTGAAAAAAAAAGCTCTAATCATGGTGTAACTGATTAACAAAGGTGAAATACTTAAATATGTACTCTAAATTTCTAAATCAAGAATGTTACCCTTCAAACATTCCTGATTTAAAAATTCAAAAATAAAAAAAATCATTCTGGTTTTTTTTTAGATTTGAAATAAAAAACATTCAGTAAATATAAACATACTCTAATTGGCAATAAAAAAAATAAGAAAAGGAATAAACAGAAGAAGTTGCACGGTGGTGCAGTTCTTTAGCACTGTGGGCTCACAGTAAGAAGGTTGCTGGTTCAAGCCTTGGCTGGGGGAGGTCCGAATAGTGGCCTTTCTGTGTGGAGTTTAGTGTTAGCAAGAGTTTTCTCTGGGTACATAGGCCTCCTTCTACAGTTCGAAGGCATGCACCTTGGGAATCGGCTGATTGGGGACTCTATATTGCCCAAAAGAATGAATATAAGTGTGCATGGTTGTCTGTCTATTCGTAATGGCCCTATGATGGACTAGGTGTACCCTGCCTCTCACCCAATGTCAGCTGGGATGGGCTCCAGCCCCATTGCGACCTGTTCTGGAAATAAGCAGTAGACGATGAATGGATAGTAAGAAGAGTAATGATAAGAAAAAGAAGAAGAGGAAGAAGGTGCTCTTTCACAACGGACTTGCAATAAACTGTATTTTACAAACTATGGATAAATAAAAGCCATCAGTGCCTGCTAATAATTATAATAATAATAGTGATAATAATAATAATAATAATAATAATAATTAATAGTAATAACAGTGCCTTTTTGTTTATGTAGTTTTACATTGCGAATGTGAATAAGCTATTCATTTAAATATCTAGTCCCAGCACAGCATCTTTTCTAACACTTTGTAAAAAATCCTGAGTGGAAGATACAGGAGTGGAATGACATAAAATATAAAAATGCCAAGCTATTCTTTTTTAATCTAATCTTGACAAGATTATTTAGATTCAGAGCAGCAAACCTGCAGTCAATTTATTTTGAGGCAAAAACAAACTGAAAGACTGTACAGACTGGGTCTGCTAAGAAGCAAGGTAGAATAATTGTGTTCAGCGATATATGCTGGTGCGTCTGTGTGTGTAAGAGAAAGAGAGCTTACATGACAAACTGCTCTTTAGCTGTGCGTGTAGGTGTCAAGCGTATTATAGGTACAACTGTATGTGGCAAAACCCCAGGGAGACTGGCTGTCAGCTCAGTGCCAGCTAATAGGAATCTAAATGAAGCAGATTTGACATAAAATATGAGCAAATAGGATTGTACTCTGTAATACCAATGAACATTTATCAAAACGTAAATTTAGTTGTTCTTCATCTTGGAACCAGTTTGAGTAATGTTACCTAGAATATGTGGGTGAATTAGGCATCTTCTGAACAAACAGTGGATGTTTTTGAATGTGAAACCAACATTTTTGCATTTTATTTAACTTATATATCTTGAGAATGTGTGATTTTGTAATGTGTCTGTGTCGAGATATGGGATGTTTGTGTATGAGCGATCTCTCAAAAATAATGAGAATTTTCTATCCCAAGGCAGATCTGTATTAGCAGTCTTGCCTGTATTTTTGTGGGCTAGCTATTAAAAAATATCAGTGTCTAAATTAAATGGGTCTCAGAAAACAGTAATAAACAATCCTTGGGAAAAATAAAAAGGAAAGCAAAAAATATGCAAGGACATGTGTGAAGTGGGGATGAGTGAGAATCTTGTGAGAGAATCAAAACCAGCGAGTAAGAACCCCAAGTGGTGAAGAATGGACCCTCTTTTTTCCTCTGGTCTCATCATCCAAGTGTGCTTTCCCCAGTGTTCCCATGGCAACACTTAGTCTTCCACAAGCTGACCGCACTCACACACTTGCTCATACAGTAGGCACACGACTGTACACGTGTACTGTAGCAACTCACCAGCCTCGTGCACAGATTTGAACAGATGCGATATAAGATATGCATAATCTACTGTATGAGACTGGATATAAATATACTGCAGCTTTTCAATTCTTTAGTTGAAAATCTGTTTCTGTGGGATTGCTACATTTATCTGTTTTTATTATAAAAAAAAAAGGTGAAAATAGTTCATGGTTAGTTATTTTTCTTTGTACATTAAAATTGCTTGAATTTCATGGACTGATTTTATTTTTTTGCTGTTTAGATAGTCTACCTCAGCTTTGACCTCTTTCAATTTCATTTCTTGAAGTTTATGAACAACCAAGAAGATAGCAGCCAATTGCTAGCTCAGCAAAGAGCTTAAACCTTAAAACATAAAAATATGCTTCATATGCTACTTTTTGTCGTTTCACTTGTTTACTAAACTATGTCATGACATGATCCGAAACAATTACTTACAGACAATTAAGTGTGGATCAATGAAATAAGACCTTTAATATTTAATTTCTGCTTATCCTCCTCCTCAAAGCAATCTGTTTACCAGCTGGATGGTTAAAAGTTACTTGTTTAGTTTGAAGTGTTATATGTGGAGTCACACTGGCTCAAATACACATTCACTACATAGAAGCAGACAGTAGCCTATATACTATATCTTTATATAATACCAGCTAAAAGAAAGCTATATATAAGTACATATCTGAAAATGCAAACACAGATATGGGGGCATAATTGAAAAATGGTATAAACTGAAATATTGTAGTTACACTATTTAATGCATTTTGAGTGTATTTAAGGTATTCATACACCCAAAATGCAACAATTCTCTAGGTTCTCTACCAGAGTCCTGAGAGCTTGGGGGTCCTACGCAGTATCTTAGCTGTTCCTAGGACTGTGCTCTTCTGGACGGAGATGTCGGATGTTTCTCCAGGTATCTGTTGTAGCCACTTGTCCAGTGTGGGGGACACGGCCCC
>JBAMIG010000003.1:15111302-15124331 GCA_037177335.1 Kiunga ballochi
GATGGTTTTATAACTGGTAAACAGCCATACAGTCAGAAAGCTGACCTCTGGTGACAGCTTCAGGAAAGCAGGAAACTATACTGCATTATTTAACTTATTCCTCTCATTTCTTTTTCACCCCTCACTTCTCATCTCTTGACAGCATCTCTCATTCTACCTCACCTTTTCACCTTCCTCTGTGCTGTAAGCTTTGCCTTCCACCTGTCTTTAGTTGCTGTTGATCCAGTACTTTCTCCTTCACATTGCCTTAGCTTACTCATTGTCTTTTTTCACATATTCTGTCTGAAATTGAGATATGTACAAATCTTAATAAACAAACAAAAAAATCTGCTTAGGTTTACAAGGAACCCCAGTTGTATCATAATGGTATATTATATTTATGTACTTTTAGATGTTGTTTCGGTGTTACCATTAAAAGAAAATTATGTTTAAACCAACAAATAACACTACCCCCCCTCCCCCCCCAAAAAAAAAAAAAAAAAATTTAAGTTGATTTGATGTATCCATTTAGCCAAATGTGTCTTTGTTACAAAACATAATGGTTCACATAATTCACCGCTTCTTCAACCCGACAAAGTAAATAGCTTCAGTCATTCTATAGAACTATTTTGGAGAAGCAGGCCACAGAACAAAGCATTAACAACTTTCCTGATCTCTTGCAAAAAATACACTAATTTTGCAAATTAGATGACTTTCCCCTTTGCTACAAAAGGTCACAAACACTGTTAAGCATGATTTTTTGTTTCTTTATTAGTCTCTAATTTCTACCTCTACAATGTGATGTTCTCTTAATAACTGGCTGCTGTGTAGGGCTGCCCCAGAGAGGCAGGAGAGAAGAGAGGAGGCATTGAGAGAAAAACAGGGACTGAAAAAGGGACACAGAATGAGACTGATAAACATATTAGAAACAATATTCATGTCAGAGAGATGATGGAACACAGGAAGAGGAGGAAGATGGGTAAGGACCGAAATGGAAGAAAATGAGACTGTAACCAGATCCATATCAGAGACTCAAGAGGCTTTTTTTTTTTTTTTTTTTTTTTTTACAATTTAACTGATAGACTTCGACCCTCTTCCTCTGTCAGGACAGATTGTCATTTAAAGAAGCTTCCAATAGTCCTGGTTTTGCATGGCAATTCTGTGAGAGCAGTGACAATCCAAATAAAATTTGGGTTAATGAATAAATTCCTGGGAAGACAAATATGCTAAGGGCCCCATAATGTCTCAGTAATTGAAACGTATTGAAGAAGTAGGTTGGCAGTAACAACCTGCTCTATTCTTTTAGTACCGTAATAATTAATCTACACGTTGAATTATCATTTTATTCATCATATCATCATATCATTTTTAAATTAATTTATTATTTATACATTATTATTATATAATCCATAAGATAAAGTTAACGTATCCAGTTAGGTGTATGCACAGAAGGTATAAAATGAAATTAGTATTAGAGTATTTGTATTAGTGTATTAGTGTAATTAGTGTCATTAGTATTAGTAACCTGACTATTTCTTTTAACTAAGTAAAAAAGACAAGCTGTATTTTACTCAATCATCATGTCTTTTTACCAGTTTTATGTTATATTTACTGCCTAATTTGTGTCAGCGAGCAAACTTGGTCTTCTCTATGGTCCCTGTTGTTGTGGGCTTTAGTATACAGTATTGTTGGTACTTTTTGAGCTGAGCAGAGTTTTTATTCTTGCCTGTTCCATCCAGCTCATTAAAGACATATCCATCCTCTCTGTTTGGGCTTTCTTTTTTCATTCCTTTAATACCTGCACGTGTAGTCAACTCGAAATGTACTTGTACTAAATTACATCATGTTCCATTTTTGATACGTGCATCTTTTTGCGGCTGTGTGTTTGTGCCTGCAAGCATGTTTCCATGTGCAAATGGAACAATCTAAATTAGTAAATAAAAGACATGCACATATTCATTAGTTTGCATGTGTGAGAGAAAGAGATTAATCTGTACCTGCTTTTAAGAAAAAGAAATACAGAAAGTAGAATGTTGTAACTATGTACAAATCGATGTGAACTCTCATTACTGTATGTGGACATATTTGTTTATGTGTGGGTTTGCTGGGCCGATCTCGCCTACAATGACCTTTGCCTGGAAGAAAAAGTGTTTCTGAATTAATGTTGTGCTTTAGCAGTTAGCAATTTGTTGTTAATATAAATCAGACTTCATACACCAACATATTTAATTTATTTCACTACATTGCTAAAAATGTCTGAAGGAATTAAAATTAAAAAGATAAGTATCAGTATATTAATAGTAACTGCATAAAAAATAAAGGAATAAAGTTACACGATTTTATGTAATATATATTGTTTTATTTGTACCCATATCTGTTATTATAAAACAAATTTAATATTAGATCAGACACTGACTTCATGTTGGTTCTCCTTAAATTATGCTGCAATAGCTTATTGTTTTGACTTTCTTGCCTGTAGGTGCATTGTTGCAGATACTACATGTTGGTACTAAAACTCTAAACATCAGTTGCACACATATCTAAAAATTGCCGGTCACAGTAAATAATTATTTTGGAGGTGATAGAAAACAAAGTGAGAAATCATTCTTAAATCCATCCATCCAATTCAGGGTTGTGGGCATGCTAAAATCAATCTTTCAAAAACCCAACTTGAAATAGAAGAGTGGTATGTCTGAATGATTCATCAAAAGGCAACTTCTAATGAAAAATGTTTTCTAGGTGAAAAGTCATATGTTTTAAAGCTTGTTTGAAAGAGGTATGAATAATTAACATCTCTATTCTAACTTTATTTAGGTACCCGATGCCATTCAGAAGTGCCAGCGTGCTGGCATCACAGTACGCATGGTGACAGGAGACAATATAAACACTGCCAGGGCCATAGCCATCAAGTGTGGAATCATTCACCCAGGAGAGGATTTCCTCTGTATCGATGGCAAAGAATTCAACAGGAGGATTCGCAATGAGAAAGGAGAGGTGCAAGAAATGTTGTCAGAGCAACTAAATTAGAGAGGCTAGGACTTGATAAAAAAGAAAAACACACTGAAACTGCATCCACTTATTCTTTCAATCCCAAATGTGTGTGTGTGTGTGTGTGTGTGTGTGTGTTGTCTGGGTGCATGTTCAGGTTGAACAGGAGCGCATTGACAAAGTATGGCCTAAACTCAGAGTCCTGGCCAGATCATCTCCAACTGACAAACACACACTTGTCAAAGGTAAATTGGTTGAAGATTTATAATTTACTAAGGTTAATTAAAAAAAAAAAAAATTGTAAAACTGTCATCAATGTAAAACACATTGGTCAATAAATGTACTCCTCTGTACATGCTGTTCTTTACAGGCATTATTGACAGCACTATGGCAGACCAGAGACAGGTGGTGGCTGTGACAGGAGATGGTACCAATGATGGACCTGCTCTAAAGAAAGCTGATGTTGGGTTTGCCATGGTGAGAAAGAGGCTCTTCTTTTTATTCTTTATTGTTTCATTCGTCCTACTTATTTGTATTAGTCTAATATCAGTAAGCATATGAAGATGTCCTTTTCCAGCATGATAACAAATTTCTTTTAGGTACTCTACCTCCATTTTTGCAGATTAGCAGCGCCCCCTAGTGGATAAATATGGTTAAGTAGTTTACCTGCAGTTACTTGCTCAATCATAAATAAAGTAATAGCTGTTTTTTTTTTCACTTAGATTATTAAAAGTTGGTATTTATTTTATTTTCCATGGTGATTTGTGTTTATTGTATGATATCCTTAATCCATTTTAACTATTGTAATCTTATGAAGTTAACCTTACCCTAACTTTGCCAGACTTCAGTAGAAAGTATTGGTTTGTAATGCATTTTAGGCTAACATTCCTGATTTCTTTTTAAGTATGTTATACATGTGTATTTATGTATGTACTGTAGTGCAAAAATCATAATCTCATAATATCATGCTGATATTTTCTCCCAAGTTAAAATGATCCATGTAACTTTAGGTATTGGACACAAATTAAGATGTCCTTTCTGCAACAGTCTTTCTAAAATTTAATGTTAAATATAAACTTATCCAACTGCGCCCAATGCTTTAAAGCATCTAGATGTGATCTCTGTGCATTCAGCTTCTATGCATCAAAACATCAGAACAGCTGAAACTCTCATTTTATTTAAATTCAGGTTAAAGACCTGCCTTTTCTAATCTAGACCTCACTAGTTTTTAATTAAAGTTATTTAAAGTATATTTTGGGCAGCAAAGTATTTTTTTTTATGTAACGTTCTTAACTTTCCGTTTTTTTGTGTTTTAATTTTAAGTGATACTTTTAATGTCTCTATAAAGCACTTTGAATTACCCTATTGATGAATTGTGCTATACAAATAAACTGACTATTTCTTTTATGTTTTTAGCTTTACATAACAAACAGGATATGTAAAAAAAAAAAAGCATCTGCGCCACTATTCCTCCTCAACACAGACACTGACTCCTTAACTATTAATATATTAACATAAAGCTAATTTTTGTTTTTATATAATTTCAATAGTTTGCTCATATAGTCAAGAACTTTTTTTTGTTGTGATTATACCTATATTTGAAACAATGTATCTTTGGCACTTATATATATGTTTATATATATATATATAAATATATATATATAGAGGGAGAGAGAGAGAGAGAGAGAGAGAGAGAGTAGAGTTAAGTTATTAATGCATTTCGTCATTGCTCTTCCAGGGGATTGCTGGTACAGATGTGGCAAAGGAGGCGTCGGATATCATTCTTACTGATGATAACTTCAGCAGCATTGTCAAAGCAGTTATGTGGGGTCGAAACGTCTACGACAGTATATCCAAATTTCTTCAGTTCCAGCTTACTGTCAATGTTGTAGCTGTCATAGTGGCTTTCACTGGAGCCTGCATCACACAGGTAAGATGGATTAAATACACAGATTAACACTACATGAGGTGGTATTACTTGTGGTAATCTTTGACACACATGATATATTCCAGCAGGCTGGCTTATAAAAGATGGGAGTAGTTCTCCAAAGGAAACTGTTGTAAATGTTGTATTTTAGAATGTTACACTAACAGCTATGTGTGCATATTTTTCCAGTAGCTTGTATCCATCCCCATTTGACTTGCAGATTTTGTTTTTATACACAGTTTTTGTTTAATTTCCCCAGGACTCACCACTTAAAGCAGTGCAGATGTTGTGGGTGAATCTGATCATGGACACCTTTGCGTCTCTGGCCCTGGCGACAGAGCCTCCAACAGAGTCCCTGCTGAAGAGGAAGCCGTATGGTCGCAATAAGCCTCTTATTTCCAGCACTATGACAAAGAACATTTTAGGACATGGAGTCTATCAGCTAGTCATCATCTTCACACTTCTCTTCGTTGGTGCGTACAGTAATTTTGTGCTTTAGCAACGAGGCACAATACCGGGTTTGGAATTAATGATGGATTATGTTCTCTGATCTTTAAAGGTGAGCAAATATTTGACATTGACAGTGGTCGCAATGCCCCTCTTCATTCCCCTCCATCTGAGCACTACACCATCATCTTCAATACCTTCGTCATGATGCAGCTGTTTAATGAGATAAATGCCCGTAAAATACACGGAGAAAGGAATGTCTTTGATGGTATTTTCAGGAACCCTATCTTCTGTTCCATTGTTTTTGGAACATTTGCTGTACAGGTGAGCAACCATAACTGATTTGATCTTTTTTTAAACGTGTCTTGTATCAAAGCAGGTAGAATGCAACCAGACTAATGTTCTGCCTGATTGGTTGATAATAAGTATTTATGGTTTATTGTTCAACTTGGGTCATAATATAACCTTTCTTCCAAGTATACATTGCATGATTTTTTATTTTTCTTTTTTTTTGCACAGATTGTAATTGTGCAGTTTGGAGGGAAGCCCTTCAGCTGTCAACCTTTGAACCTGGAAAAGTGGATGTGGTGTGTTTTCCTTGGGTTAGGAGAGCTTGTCTGGGGACAGGTAATGATGTTTGTCTCTCTCTTTGTTTTCCTTGACTACCAAATTTTAGACTGTGTGTCTTTATGTGTTACACTCTCGTCTTTCACAAAGTGATGTGGCTTCTCTTGATCCTAGGTAATAGCCTCTATCCCAAACAGCAGGCTGCGCTTCCTAAGAAGGGCGGGACAGTTAACTCAGAAAGATGAGCTTCCGGAAGAGGACGTAAATGAAGAAAATGAGGAGATTGACCATGCAGAAAGGGAGCTTAGGAGAGGGCAAATCCTGTGGTTTAGAGGGCTTAATCGTATCCAGACTCAGGTGAGGACATGCACCAGACCCATTTTAAATAAAGTTTACATGTTTTATTTCCTTTTACACAGAGATTTTGTAAAAGAAGAAAAAATAAAATACATATGAGTTCTTGGGTAGTTTCCTCTGAAAGTACTCTTCATAACGTTTCTTTTGAATCTTTGACATTGATTTATTAAATTAAAACACAAATATAGATAAAGATGTGACTTGGACCGTCTTCTGTTGTGTTTGTTTCTTTTATTATGTGTGCATTTATTTGTCACATTATTTTAATGGAAGAAAATCTATCAAAATATTAGAACATAACAGAAATGCTAGACTATGCAGAAGGAACATAAAGATGTTTATGTTTGTAAATTACAATGTTTAAGAAATTTTATCTCAAGATGAGTAATTTAGGAACATGAAGCTTCAGCTTTGGCTTTGTGAAGAGTGGCGATCACCATTGTGGACCTATGGACAGTCATTTCTCAAGGTCAAACACAATAAGATGTTGTTGAACTGTTGTGACTTTGATGGACTCTGCAGACCGCTATCACTGTGATATTTGATACAGTTTTGGCTGTGTTGAGCCTGGTTTCATCTCACTGATGTTTTATTGATGCGTCTGGGTGAAGCTGTCCCATAGCATGGTATGTTTGACTGATGTAGCCAAACATGGTAAAGAAAAAATATCTAAGTGATCAACCTGAACTTGTAAAGGAAAGCTACAAATTTATTCAACAGTAAATAAGATTTTGCCACGTTTTTGTCTTTATTTCTGTAAACTCAAGCCAGTAGTTCAGTGAGTACGATACTTTTTGTCACTAATTCGTTGTTAATATCAAAGAAGGTACTTATATTATGTTGTTTACGCTGCTTGTGGAAAAGGAAATGAAAAATCCAAGTTGTATATTTTTTTTCTTCACACACATAAAATAGGAGATATACCTGTAACCAGTTTGTAGCTGAAAATGTATTTACATCAGCATCATTAAACTTGGCTGTGAGATAATTAGCCTCTTTTTTAAATGAAATCTGGCTTTGTGCAGTTCTATAGGAAATACCATTCAAAAAGCATATTCTTGACTGAAGTGATGGATTTATGTTTTCATTTTTTAAATTTTATTTTTGGTTGAACTGACCCTTGCAGTCAAATTTACCATTTTGTTGATGGGATATCACACCCTGACCTTTAGCTGCCCCCCGCCCCCCACCATGCCATGACTGAGACTGAGACACTGTACTCCCTTTACCCAGCCAATCAACCCATATTGCCATTTGGTCTGTGTCACTCTGAGCAGCCATTTGTCCTCTCCTGTCCCGCTCTCACCCCACAGATTGAAGTAGTCAACACCTTCAAGAGTGGCACCTCCTTTCAGGGGGCAGGGGCTCTGAGACGCCAGTCATCCACCACCAGCCAGACCCAGGATGTAACCAATGTTTCTAGTCCTAGTCACGTGTCCTTGTCCAATGCCCTTTCTTCTCCTACAAGCACTACTGCTGCTACTGCTCCCCCCACTACTGGCCGTGAGTCAGAACTCTGTCAGTCTGCTAGTCTGCTCTCTTTGCTTCAGGGGTGCCATCCAAGTTAGGAAAAATCATTTAAATAAATAAGTATATTAATGATGGTTGAAAAAAATCCATGACTGTTTCCACTCTAAGGTTGGCATCTCTGAAGATTCGTCTTCTTTCTTTTGTTGCTCTCTGCTTTTTTTCATTTTCTCTCTTCTTCTCTTTTTTGCTGTTCATTCTGGTTTCAAATTCATCTTGATATCTCCTCCCATGGTCGGGTGTACTGTCCTCTCATTGGTCAATGTGTGTTTGTTTCCCCAGAGTGCTAGGAGCGCAGGACTAAGGGTGATACCCACGGCGTGACATTTCAGGTTGTGAGTTTGTCTCCCTCTACTCATCCCCCATACATCATCCCATCTTTCAGTCCTCTCATTTTTATGTCTTAGCAGACATTAATGTAATTCCAGTCAACTCAAAAAGACTGGGTGAACATTCAAGTATAAGAAGCAATATTGTCTTACTTTCTTTTCATGTTTGTAACTGATGTGACAAATCACAATTACTTGAGACTAAACTATTTTTTTTTCCTATATTTAAATATAGTTGTTATGCATGATCAAACACTAAGAAAGCTTCGGTACCATGTATGATTTAGTGGCTTAAAACACTTCAACGATTGCTATGTTTACCACCTTGCAGAATTCAAAATGTTTTAGTTCCTAAAAAGATAGTTGGAAACTGGAAAATAAGACACCTTTTCAGTATCAAGTACCTCCGCAACACTTTAATCCTCTTTTTACTCTCTCATGCTCACGCAAAAACACCTGTCCTGTCTTAATGTAACGTTCACATGCTTGATGAAAAGAAGGAAAAAGTCCAGGATGTTGTATGTGGGAGACTCAAACCTCCACAAGGTAGAGCTCTACCAACAAATCCTCCCATTTTTTCTCTTAATACTGGCAGAGTACCGTAGTTGACTGTCATGTTGTCATAGTAACAGATTATCTGCAACGGCATGACAGCTATCAGACTCCTCCTCCCTACTCCTTCCTAACATTCCATCAGTGTTACTTGTCAGACATCCTGTCATAAACACTCATCCAGGAAGGCTCCGCTTTTTTTTGTATGTGTTCCACACCATCATACCATAGTTACTAAAAGAACAGAACTGTAGTACCTTATCATATATTAAAAGACAGACTTTATTACAAGATTTCCAGAGTCTGTCTTTGCATTAATGCATTAGTGAATTAGTGCACTGATACTGAGTGCTTGCTAAGACTGGTTTATAAAAAATTTTCCTGAGTTTATGCTCAGTAACATTGTCTTCTACTGCATGATTGTGCCTGCTTTTAGTGCAGTTCAGCTGAGAGGCCTGCAAATAACATGCTATAAAACATTAATCTTTAACCTTTAGCATTTTGTAAAGTTGCCAAATTTCTTTTTAAAATGATCAATACATCACCTGTTACTTTGAGATAAGCAACCACTTAAAACAGCATACTGTGCTTATAAACACATTATTAGCCTCAATGGACAAATGGCTTTTAGTGGGTAGAAGCTAAACAGACATTGCAGTATTACTGCTGTTTGTCATTTTAGTATTTTGTACAGGGGAAATCTGGCATATCTACTCACTGCTGCAGTTTGCAAATGTAGAGGACTCCAGCTTTTTTTAAATCAACGTAACTAATAATGTAAGATGTAGGCTTTCAACTGGACAAATTGTTATGAACACCTTTTGCTACTTTCTGGCATTTCATTACTGACATGATGACTGTTTGCAAGAGGCTGCTCTAGCATGTAAATGTGTTTTAGTAGAATTGGAACAAAGAAAATAATCTTAATTTAATAAACATCTAATTTGTTTTGTCTCATAATAACAAAGAGACATAACCTCAATATTTACGCAAAAGCACACTTTAAGCAATCCTTCAAGACAAATGAGATGCCATCATGAACACTGCTGATGCAGCCAAGATGGCTCGATACTCTTCTTTTATCCCCCTATGCAAACCCAGGGCTGTTGACATGACTTTTTATTTTGTTGACAGCATTTTCTCATTATCTTTAAATTAAAGAACATAACAACCTGTTTAGTTCTAATAAAGACTCAAACTATAATCTGACTTATACTTGAGTGTTTACTGAGATGTGCATGGAGTTGAGAGTATGCTAAACGTCAGACTGACGATAAAACTTACTTTCATCAAACACTTCCTTGTGTTTTGTGTTAGCCGTTTGTGTGTGAGTGTCTTTACTGTCCTGTTGCATGTAATTTGTGTTAACTCTTGTCTTCATAATATTTCAACCTGATGTGTTTGCTTGTTGTCTAGATTCCACTATGTTTATGCTGCTGTGAGTTTACACCGCAATGCTTGCAATAAGCGAAACCCCATGAAGGCTCTCTCCATTTTGGGACCATGCTTCACCCACTCTGTGCTATATTTACGTGTTAGTATGTCCCGTCCAGAGTCTGTGTGGATATTGTTCCAGACAGTGCTCTGGTACTTTGAGATGTTTTTAAACTGCCTGATTGGATCTCTCAGATCTAACCTCCTTCCTTCTTACTGATCTTGTCCACCAGATATCTTCAAACTTGCATGTGATATTCTCCTTTAATTTTTCTGTGAGCATTCCATTTATTAACGTGGCTTGTTTCTAGGTATACAGCACATTGGATTAAAGCGTATACTTACAACGAGCATTTGTGTTGCTTTGGTTTTTCTTGAAATGTATGATTTTCTTGTGTTTTTTTATGATTGTGTTCCTCACAGTTTTCCTTAGTGCACGCCAAAGTTGACTCGTGACCTGTAGTCATCTTATGAAAGCAGAACCGACTGAAGTCACTTTCTCTCGTGTTTCTCCTTCACTTTTTCCTCCTCTTACACATCTATGTTCTCAAATAAGAGGACTGTCTCCCTTTCTTTTACCGTCCTTCTTCCAAATCCCTCTCTTCTCTCATGCCAAGGTTCCCTCAGACCATTTTATGCCATTTCTGACATTATCTCACACGATGTTGTCTTTTTCGTCTCCTTTTCACAACAGATCCGAGTTGTGAATGCATTCCGTAGCTCCCTCTATGAAGGCCTGGAGAAACCAGACTCCAGATCATCCATCCACAACTTCATGACACACCCAGAGTTTAGGATAGAAGACTCCACACCCAACATCCCCCTCATTGATGACACGGACGATGATTCTGCCCGGAGGAGGAGGAAGTATTCCAGCCAGCCCTCTTCTCCAAACAAGAACAACAACGCCATCGACAGTGGGATCAATCTTACCATCGACATCAGTAAATCTGCTGCCTCCTCCAGCCCTGCCAGTCCTCTGCACAGCTTGGAGACCAGCCTCTAACCCCAATCCTTATATCAGCTCTAACCTCGCAGCTCAGTGGCATCTCTGGCAGTTCCTCAAAACTTAACCGTTTCTGAAAACCTTGTCTGCCCAAAATTTACATCTCAATTATTCGCTAACCACCACAGAAGCATAATTTATCATCAATACAGAGCGGTCCTTTAAAAGACAGAGAAAAAAAAAGCCCATCTCCATACCACAAGCCTGAGCCCATAAAGCTATAGTCTCCTTTCAAATAGGAGCAGTTAATAGTGTAATGGCAAGGTAAAAATACAAAAAAAAAAGACAATTAAAAAATGATACACAATCAAAAAAGCGCAACAAAGCCACAAAACCTACACAGCCATCCTGCTTTTGTGGTTCTATGTGTATGGTGCCAGCCATAGTGGTGTGTGACTATACGCTTGTACTGGTTAGCATGTACTGTATAAGCAAGCGGCTGATGTATGAACTGTCTCTCCAGTGGCACCAGGAGGAGGATGATAATGAGGAAGAGGAGGGAAACTACTAAGGAATATAAACCGCAAAACAGGACCAACTTTAAACTCTCCTTAAACTCCTTCTCTTTACCAATAACATTGTTGATACAGTAATAGTTTAAATTTAATTGAAACTGTTATTATTCTGATTCTGATTATTATTGTTATTATTCTTATTGCTCCTGCATGAATGTAAATTACCCAAGTTTTATTTAAAGGGGTTTTAATTTTATTGAAGTTCTTTGGTTCTGATGGGCTGGGCTTCACAGCGGACAGCATATTTAAAGACCTGGCCTGCAACGCTCCCTCTTCTGTGTGGCATGAACATGTTCCAGACTGTAAAAATTGATTTCATCCATAAACAGAAATGTGTACAAAGCTGGTAGGGCTCAACTTGCACAGTAGTTTTGCACCTGTTGAAAAAGAGGAAAGCAAACTAATAATAATAATGATAGTAATATTAATATTGATAGAATTTATGGGATATATTCTATACATATAAATTGATGAAAATATATTTAGAGAGAGTTTATCTTTGTTTGTTGGCATGTTGCCTTGTTCCTGCTTAAATGGCTCGAATTACTTTGACTTATTTATGTCTTAAAAAGAATGTAATTGTTTACAACCTCGTAGAGATAAACTTCCTGGTTTCTAAAAGGAGGCAGGTAAAGTTGGAGCTCAGAGTTGTGTTGGTGTGTTATTACTGAAAAACCCTGTGCTGGAATTTGCCTGCTATATTGTCAAATAATGTAGATATTTATAGAGGATTAACAACAAAAAGAAACCAAAATATAAAGGAATGATAGTATATGTGGAATCTTAGTATTACTCTATATGATTGTTGGGATCAAGTAGGAGCAGCTTGCCATTGGTTTTTCTTAACAGAGGCCTCCTTTTTTGGGACTAAAGAGAATATTTGATTTTTCCCATTGCTTCTTGATTTTTTTCAAATCATATTCTGTTTTTGCTGTGCTCACACTCTGACATGGAACTTGAGTCAAAGGTTGATAACGGGACATTTTTTTTCAACTGTCCTCCAAATTAACCTGTTGTTCAAAGACTTGTTTTAAAGATAAATGTGACCATTGAAAGGCCGCAACTGAGTCAAATTAGAAAATTTCAAAGTTATGGTTGACTTATCAGCATGCAGACAAATCAAAACAGTTTTCTTTAACACTTAGAAAATATTGATTATGCTGTTTATTTTGTTTCAATTTTATTTATTTTTTTTGTTTTACAAATGTAGGTGAAGGAGAGCGAGAGAGTGAGAGAAAGAGAGAGAGAAAGCCCCTCGATGGTGGTGGTATTTTTAACATCCCAAAAATGGACTAATTGACAAAAAAAACTACAACAAACAAAAACTTGAACTAAACAAATTACTTTGAAATGGAATGTTGCTTTGACTCTTTTTCTACATATCTCTATATACATTTTATA
>JBAMIG010000003.1:15185120-15198799 GCA_037177335.1 Kiunga ballochi
TCTCCTGCTATTTCTCATATTGCCCGTGTACTGACCTGGACTGGAATAAACACTCTGATTTTTGCCAACTCCTTTTTAAATGTTGTCTGCATTTGGGGTCCACCCGTTTAGATCCTGACAGGAACAGGTTAAGTAAATTGGGAAATTAAACCAGGTATTCTAATCAGTGAAAAGCAACACAAAAGATAAAGCAGAAGGAGAAAAGAAACTACAAAATAAAACAGGAAACAAAAACTGAACATGATTGGACTACACAATTCAAAACCAAAACTAACTATAAAAAGGTTTTAATTGATAGACTAAAGATTTTGCGTTGTGCAAATATAATTAAAAGAAGCTGTTTTTACACAGACAGCTGGGAATGTATCTGGCCGCTCCGCGACCCCATTCAGGGAACAGGCAGTAGGAAATTATTCTGATTTTTTCCAAACTGTAAAGCGAGGGATTATAGGGGCACCATTGTCTTTACTACATTATGCTCCTATACTCCTCATGGTTTTTGTAATGATTTCCATATTACATACAATGCAATGTAACTCCAATGGCTGAGTGTGAAAAAGCAGAAGAGAGAATTTAAAAGAAACATCTCTAACCTGCTTAAACATTCCCACATAAAGATAAATATATTGTTTTGCTAACTGAAGTTTTAGAGGGATCATTTAATACAGAAGGTTGTTTCAATTAATTCAACTTTATTAATATAGCGCCACTTCATGACAGGATCAGCTCAGGGCGCTTCACAGAGATTATATTGAGACAATTCAACAAAAATAGCCTAGATACAGGAAACAATAAAATTGCATCAGATCTTGACTTCAATCCAATCCCCAGCCTGAGCATGCATGAGGCAACAGTGGGAAAGAAAACTGTCTTTTAACAGGAAGGCAAAACCTCCAGCAGAACCCGGATCAGGGAGGGCCCTGCCTCAACTGGTTGGGGTAGAGAGAACAGGAAAGATATATTAACATTGCAACAACAATACCTTTGCAGCTTTTATCCAGCAAGACCTGGAGAAATAGGAGAGATGGGTTAATTATGTCATATATAATACAAGGAAGATAAGCAGAGAAGGTAAAAAGTGCTCAGTACATTATGGGTTCTCCATGACTGCATAGTTAACATATGACTTATCTAACTGTAAGATTTGTAAAAATGGAAGGTCTTAAGCTTGATTTTAAAGGTTGGGAAGCTGTCTGCTTCTCGTACCCACACTGGGAGTTGGTTCCATAAGTGAGGAGCCTGATAGCTGAAGGCTCCCCCTCCCGTCGTTTTCTTAGAGACTCTGGGAACCACAATGAGCTGGCAACTGTGGCTGGGGAGAGGGAAGTCTGAACTTCCCTTCATAGACTGCTGCCCTCGCGACCTGACTTTGGATAAGCAGTAGAAAATAGACGTATGGGTATATTATATAAACATAAATACATGGAATGGAAAGATCTCAGACTAACATATTAAACTTGCAAACTCATACCATTATTCCACATAAAATTGATTGTATGTTTCTCAGTAAAACACGGTCTATTCAGAGCTATATAGAATTCAACACTTTTAATGTCAAACTGTACGAAAGAAGAAAGTCTATTTTTCATCATAGATTGTCCTGTGTGATTTTCAACTGGGACAACTGCCTTTATATTCCACCTACAGCCCTTTGATAAGAACCATTGCTCCAGGAATAATGATTCAGAATGTTTTTGGTCAACTGGAGTCTTTATGTTACCCTTTTCTTACTATTTCTGACATTGCCTTCTGTTTCTCCCTCAGTACTTTTATTGTTTTACTCATCCTTCTTTTCTTTTCTTTTTTTTTAACAATTTCTCATCTCTGCCCTTTTTGCTTAATTTCTATTTTTTCTGCCTTCCCTCTTGTGGTATGAGTAAAGCATGCCCGTTGGAGCCATGTAGGGAGATCTGTCAGTATTGTTCATGGTAACCTTTTGGTGAAGGCATGCAATAGTTAAGCCAGCAGCAGTGTTTAGTTGTTGATTATTTAACTGGATATTCCCCCCTTAAACTAGTCTATTTTGGGTTTATTTTTTTTCGGGTCGTATTTTATTCTGTGTATTTTTCTCCTGGTTATCTCATTTTAAATAGTCTTTTAATTTATTTTCCCAGTTTGCCAGTTTCAGAAAAATATTTTCCATTCTCATTTTATTTTTACATTTTTTTAAATGAAGCCTTGCTTTACTCTGAGCCAATACGTTTACCTCTTTCATCTGCTTTTCTTCAGCTGGAAATCATTTCTGTCAATACACTCTTTTCATCACTTTGACTCATTCTGACTTTCTCACTTTTCTGAACCATCTTTTACACTCGAGGGCTACTGACAGTGAATGTGTGAAGATCATTCACATTGAGACACAAATGGCTTTTTTGGTCACTAAACTATTTGAAAATGAACATTTTCGAAAATCCAATAAAAGACAAAAAGTCAGAGAACAATTTTTTAAATGGGCTGCCGAGCATTATGTCATTACATCCTCTTTATCCTGACGAGCTGGGCCAGAACCAGTTTAGTGTTATGTACAATGGACAGACACTGACATGTCACATTGTAATTCTAGTCCTTGTTTTTTTTTTATATATATAATAGCTGGTTTTTATGGCTAATGCATTTTCAGGCAGGTTAAAAAAAGATATTAGAAGTGGAAATTTTACAAATGTACATCTATAATAAATTATGTTTAGGTATATATTATTAAAACCAATACAGTGGAAGTTTTTTAGATGATTTTTTTCTACTGCTGAATGATTGTGTCCTTTTTTTATGTCTTGATTGTGATGGTTCATGTGGTTTGTCAAGATTCAGTGCCCTCAACACCACTTCAAAATGCTGCCTCTACATTCAATATACAGCTCATCTTTTAAGCCCATAAAGGTCTTCCTGCTATCTGACTTCTAGACTTGTTGTGTGTGTACCTCTGGACACTGAACTATGGTCCCTTCTATGCCTATAAAACAGCTTCTGTAGTCTAAACTTCCTATTGTTGCCAGATTATAATCTCAGCAGAGGATAGATGGTAAGGGTCAGGATCTTGTTCTTACTATTGAGAGGACTATTCGGTACTTACCTTACTCTTTGCAGGTATTTGGCCGTGGCAGTTATCTTTGTGGCCTCTCCTTGGTATGTATCACATTGGATGGAGAATTATGCACAGGTTTGTCTGTCTAGTTTGCTGTCTCTCTTGACAAAAATGTCAAGAAACAGCTGGTGTTTTGCTTCTTTGGTCTATTTACCAAAGCTTTTCTGTGTCCTGCATTGATCGATGAGACCCCTTAGCTTAGCCACTATCTTGCCCCACAGGAGCTTCCATGTTGAGAAAAAAGACAGGCTATTGGCCAATAGTTTGATTTCACTGTTTCTCTCTGGGGAACATTCAGTATTAGGTCTGTTGTTTTCTTCCTGCTATAAAATAAAAACAAAAACAAAAACAAAAAAATGCAATATTTTTAATAAAATAACACAAGGACTATCACAAGCAGCACTGATAAAAAGACAGACAAGGCAAAGGATAAAGTTTGTATTTAAAAAATCAGTTGCAACATACATTAATAATAAAAAAAAGTTTTTCTGCTCTTATTTTGTAAAGAGCATCTGCAGAACAGTTTGTGTTTTTAGCTTAAGCAGGAATGACTTCAACAATTGAGTGCTTTCATTTTAAGGACATTTAAAATAAAACCACAAACAACAACAAAACATCTTGCAGTTAATCCAATAATACATTCCTAAATAAAATATGGCCTCATAGGAGCTAAAACACCTATATTACAATGACGGTTTCTGCACACATGCTACAGTAAGGGTATGAATGTTTAGAAGAAAAAAAGAGAATAATACCACAAGCTTGTAGCCTATAAGTATCAGTTTTATCCACTATTCAGTATTTTCTTTTTAAAGTAAACTTTAATGCAAAGTTGCTTTCAAAGTAAAAATCCTTCAATTATTTTAAACAGAAAAGAAGATAAGAGTTGTCAGAAAATACAAGAACGTCCTTTGTTATGTCTGGCTCTTTAAATGTATATAACGATGAATTATATAATTATAAATATTTATACAAAAATAAACAAATAATTAAATGTAAATAAAAATATTAAATCCTTTAAATGCTTTAAAAAGAGACGATGGAAGAACTTTCATTCTGTTTTCTTTCTAAATATGTCACTAGCCATCTTCCAGCAAGAGGCAACATGACTGTCAGCTTTAGTACTACTGTCATTGTGGAGTTCATACTATTTACATTATGTCTAAAAAATACTTGAGTTCCACGGTTCAGATAAAAAGTAATCTATAGGACTAGTTTGCATTTTATCTGGCTGTGACTCTTCATAAGCCCGTTGATTCTTCCGGCAAGGTTAAGTCTGTCCCATATAAAATATCCTTCACTTGATAGCTCAACCAAAAAACAGCCGCTGGAACATATTCACTTGTCATTGTCATTCTACGTCAGAAGTTAGCCAAACAGGAAACTGTTCTAAGAGCCATGTCACAACACATCTGCTCCTTATACTTAAAGTCAACTGAGAAGCTACAGCATGATTAAATGACTGCCTCTTCTTAAGGACAGCTAAAACATACGACAGCAGAAGGAGAAGGATCACTGATGATAACTGATGCCTTTTGGAAGAAAATGGATAGGAAAAGTATATTTTTGCCAAAGGGCAACAAGTCTAGATACAAAATAACATCATTCAACAATCTTCCATCAGTCCAGATGAACAGTCAGAAAGTATATGTTCTCTTTTAAATGTGTTACAACATTACTCTTTAAAAAGAACTTTGACAAATAAAGTTCTCATTCAATCTGTTTTGTGCAAAACGGTAAAAGACCATTAGAAAGAGCTCACCACAAGTGTAAAAGTGTTTAAACAATCTGGAAATCTTTTTGGAAAAATTGACAACCCAACGTACAATTTAACAACACAAATCATTACAGGTGACTTTTTTTTTTTACATACATTTTTCAAACATTGGAAATTTTTAAATCTCTGATGAACTTTTGGCAGATTTCTCCACAGCCCTGGAAAGTGACTAAGCTGTCTAAACGCAGACCAACTCATCAGTCTCAAAAGGGGATTTTTCCCTTTTCCTTCTGTTTTTTTTATCACCTTCTCTTTTCTCTTGCTTCCTAGTTAATGGCCTTGCATTTCTCTGAAAACATTTGTTAGCCTTGCCAATGTCGTTCTATGTTCATCTTGTTGTGTTTTATGTTTTTTTTTCCTTTAGCATTGATCTTTCCTGTTGTTCAGTATTTGACCTAATGATGGATGGTTTAGATACCATGTTTAATCTTAATAGACATCCTTTAGTGATCATCATGAGACTGGCTTGATTCCATACTCTAATTTTCACGTGTTCCAGTTCCAGTTGTCACAAGAACAGTCATTTTCTCCTAAGAAGCTGTGTAGACCTACAATTCCATATCCAAGATGCAGAGATAGTAATCTGTCCCGAGATAACTGATACTGACATGCATATTCTTTTTGGACATAATGGCTGTTTAGACATAAATGTTGCTGTTTGAAAGTGATATTCCTAGTAATTCCTAGTAATGAAAATGACCTGGCAATAAATCTGTTTCTGATTCTGATTCTGATATAAAAGTTTCAGGTACTGCCAGTCATCAGCAATATGTAACTATAACCAAAGGGTCTTATTAAAGGCTGGATTAGGATGACACAATTACAGTTGCATTTTCTATTGATTGTGTAATCTACAATTTAATTTTAAAAATTTTGCTCACATTTATGCTTTCAGAACAACATTGGGAATAGTGTAAAGAGTACAGATCAGAAGATTATTTTTATTTTATATATATTTTAAATAGATTTTTTATTAAAAGGGGGAAGGAAAGTATGTGAAATATGTGACCAGCGAGGGAATCTGTAAAATTGTTGGATGTGATGTGAATACAAGTTAAAAAATGGGCAAAAACTAAGGACAGAAGTTTAAAGTCCCTGTAGAAAATGTGCTTCATAAAAGACTTTGCTTTCTGTTAATTTACTATTATTTCTCAGAGTGGGTGTCCATTATGAGACCAATAACTGGAGGATTGGCAACAATCAACCATGTGGCAATCCATTCATAGGTTACCATAGAAACGGTCTGGCTGAATAGGGGATAAGTGGAAGAGCATGAAAAGATTGCTGACACCTGCTCTCCTTTCCTTGCTATCACACACAGATACTGTAAAGTTCCTTGCAAACATTTGAGCGTTATGTAAATGTTCCCACACTCGCAACATCTGATGGAACATCAAGGTTCTTTACAAGACTTAAAGCAATGTTTACAAAAAGATCTTTTTGTTTGATTCTTTTTATCCCCTAAAGTTAATTTGTCCAAGTTAATACTGTATGTCAGAGGAAATCTTAGTGAGTCTTGCAGTTCTGGTACAATATCTTTTTTTCTCCTCAATACTGTTAACCATTCAGTGCCTGAATAAAGAATAAATGGACAGAAACATTCAAGTCTTAACCCCCTTCCCATGAGTGGCTTTTTAATGTGTTCTGGTTTCAATCCAAATAGGAAATATTAAGTATCAGTACAGTTTTTTTTCCTGCCTAAAAGACATATGTATAAGGTTTGTTGATCATAGCAAATTGTCCTCAGGAGTGAATGTGTGTGTGAGAAGTTGTTTACTTGTTTGTCTCTCTGTGTTGGCCCTTTGATTGACTGACAACCCATCCAGGTTGTACTCCTCTTCTCGCCTGTATGGATAGAGAAAAAAACATCTTAAAGTGTAATAAATCGTAAATTTAAACTGCATTTCCTTAGTTATTCCAAATAATCCCAAAAACATGATGAAAAATAGGGTATTCTTTTGAAAAGATGGACTGCTGGAGAGTTACCAAAATATAAAAGAGAACTACAAACTGGATAAATATTTATTTTAGAAACACTTTCAACTTAGAGACTATTTTAGAAAAGAGATAAGTATAACCATTTCATAGTCATGACCATCATAAATTATATTTACTATCCAGAAAAGCTGTCATGAAAAGCAAGCTCAGCATGGGAGGTCCCGAGTGTGTTATTTTGTTAGCCGTCAAATGTCCTAATGAAGACAGGTTGGATTTATATACAATTAGAATATGTCCAGAAGTTTTATTTTAGGCAGCAGATTTTAGGCTTTTGCTCTATAATTATATTCATTTTATATATTGTCGCCAGTAGAGATTAAACTCTCACCAAATGTAAACACTTTTAAATCCAGGTTATAAACATTTCTTTTTACATGCGCCTATGATTGACATTTGCACAGTAACTTTATCTGATAATGACTTTTATTACTTTTATTTAATTTATGTTTTTTGGGGGATTTTTGCTGTTTTTAATTCTTTTCTATATCTATAATGCTTTTACCGTTTCCATGTAAAGCACTTTAAATTGTCCTGTACATGAAAGGTGCTATACAAATAAACTTGCCTTGCCTTACCTATGAACATTTTATTAGAATAATGTTATGCAGAATTTTGTTAGAATCTGGATTTTCTCGTGACTTGAAAACATATACCAATATATTGCTGTGAGTTCACCCTGGAGGATTAAGGGAAGTGTAGAAGGTGATTGCATCATTACACAACCAATTATGCTGAACTATTCTACAGGGGAAATTTGAGTGACAAGTACTTTGTCCATTCAGGCTAACAAGGTATAAGGGAAAAGGAGAAGCACTGTATAAACACATGAAAAAAAACGAAAGAAATTGCCATAAGATTGACATGGTAATTTGATCAAATGTATTCTACTAGGTTTTTGCTACAATGTTCAACATTCATTTACATGAACTAAAAACTATTTAAACTTACTGCCAGAATAATCATGTAATGTTTGAAACCATCGCATAACAGAAGCACCAAATGTATATTTTTTCACATTATTTAAGTTTTAGTATGTATCCTTTGCAGATCAGTGATGATCTTAACCGGAACACAACAGTTGTGTTATAACTCCATAAAGAAGGATTTGAGTTTCTCCTTCAAGTGATTCGCTTTTCCCTTGAGAGAGTATTTTGAAAGGTTGTCCTTAAAATGTCAGATATAAATGGCAGCAAAGAAAGACAGAAGAGTGCCCATAAAAAGGAAAAATATGCATATACAATACCATAAGCACTTTATTTAAGTATATTAAAACAACCACAGTTGAAACATAGTGCTGCAGAGAAAAACAACATATAACAGAAAAAACAAATACAACAACAAATAACAAATAAAAGCAAATAAAAATGGTCTTGCTGACAAGCCAAAAAATAAGAATTGTTCATAAGAGTGGACTGATGTGTCTATATAAATTAAGTCTCAGTTTTAGCTGGATTTATCTGAGCCATTTGCTTTTAATCTGCTCAAAAAATAAAAAATAAAAAAATCACTACTTTTCAAATTAGATTTGCTCCATAAAATTAAGTAACAAAGCAGCTATGAACTAAAAACATGACATTTTAAGTTCAGTTAAATATTTATAAGAAAATGTGCACATTTTGTGTATAATCAACATAAATGTAAATATATATAGAAGAATACTATTATTTTAATTTTACAATAAAAAAGTACTTTATCTCAACATTTCTTAAAAGGTTTTTATTTTACAGAATTCAACAAGAAATTTTATATAATAAATTTTAATAATAATACATATTGCTTGTGTCAGATAGAACCAGATGACATTCAGTGAAGAATGGTATAATTTAGAATCAGTCAGCATTCCTATATACTTTCATAAAGTAGAATAAACACTGTTGACATTAGTTTTTCACATTTAAGACTTGAATCATTCAAATGTCTACAGTGTTGCTATATTTCTTATTTGTAGCTGCCAAAACCACAAGGGGACACACATAATCACATTCAATACATTATTTTCTTAAAATTTTCTTTTTTCTCATACTATTATAAAATTATAGACTTGAGTTATAGGACCAATTATCAACATGCTTGAATGGCTGTCAGACTGTTTGGATTGCATACAGCATTAATCATGAACCATGAAAGCCTACAGGCCCTATGCTGGAAAACAACATAAAGCATTTTATGAAGCAAACCAAATTTAAATTAACCCCCTGGAACCTCAGCTGAGAACCCATAATAGGGATTCTATAAAACCTAATGAGGCTTTTACAGTTGCAGCCCACAGGAGTTAGAGTAATATTATTGCAAAAAGATAGACTGACTGCAACTGCCCCTCCCCTTTTGTATCAGGATTCCTACACAACAAATGCTTGGTTTGCTGCTCTGCCCTAGAACTCAAAATCTGCTGGAGCTCTTGCTTCATTGAGCAATGTCAGATTAATTTTTTTATCTTAAATCAGTAGCTAAAATAATTTTTGGTTTGTATGCTACAGGGTGAGCCACAATTGCATTGGAGAAGTCATGCCTCAAAACCAACCTGTTTCACTAAACAGATCTTGCTTTTAAGTGACCTTAAAATCCGACCCCTGCACTCAAAATCATCCAGAAAGATCTGACAAATCAAGCAAATAGTCTACTGCAATGTTGCCTAGCAACAGATCAATGCATATTCCATCCATCACAGCAGGGATTTGCATTTTAACTGTTATATGATTTCATGTCATTTAACCTCCGTTTTCTTCAGATTATGTTTTTTCCGGTGAAAAAAAGTCTTTCCAAATCTCATGAAGTTGATTGCTGCCATTCAGATCTGATCGCATTTTCAAATGATTGCAGAAGGTGAAGTCCAAAGTAATCTTTGCAGGAGAAAATTGCGTAAGCTAGGGGAGATTCCACACTCCATCCATTCCTCACACATCCCATCCAAACTCCCAACACATTCTGTTTTCCCGGTTGTGCTAACATCAGCCAGCCATGTGTTGAGGGTGCAGGTGGCAGCAGATGCAGATTCTCTGAAAGCCATTAAGTCTAAATATCAGTCTTGACTCCCGGATGGCATTCTGTCTGACTCAATTACCGTGAGTAGGAGCAGCACAAAACAGATTGTAGATCAGTGTTAAGAAACTACAACCAGAGGAATATTTGCAGTTTCTTTCTACTCATTTGCATTGGACACTAATCTATCATCAAACATACCCATAGCATGTATATACAACACACTCACCTTTAAAAGTTAATAAATTCACTACTGAAGAATTATGTTGCATAGCTTCATACAAGCAATTCATTTTGCATCAATTTATTAGAGTGTCCAGACAAATAGGATACACTATATTCAACTACTCATATGTTGTTTACAATATGCTGTTTATCTCCTACTGATTCCAGAAAGCTTGTGTTTGCTTCACACAACCTTACATGCTAAGAAAAATGATGGGAAACATTGATGCTCAAACACAAGCACAATGTAACTTAAGTGACCAAAGGTTAGGGCAAATTTGAGTCCACATAATACGATTCACTCTATTCATAAAAGCAGAAGCAGTTTGTCTGGATTTCAATACTGTAAAAAATATCTTTAATGCTTGTCAAAGCTGTTTTAGTCCTATGTTGAACTAAGAAAATGCTACTGAGTTACTGTCATTTTTCTCTTTTTCATAATTGCATAATTTTTCTGTTATGTTGTTTTCATCTATAGCTTATGCTTTGTTCTTTCCAACCATCCTCAATTTACTGTAATGACTTGGAAGTAGTTCCTTGAGGAAAACATAAAATATTGAATTATCTCAGTAATATGTGAATGACAAGTAAACTCATACATCAAAAGCTACAGTACATTTTTAAAATTTGCAACCACTTCCCATAACATACTGAATGAATTTAAACAATTCAGTATCCAATATTTCCAAATAAAAAAAAGACACTTATAAATAAAATAATAATAATGTTAATGTAATGTCAGTACTATTTGAATGGCTTAGTTGATTTGTAGTGTTTTTTGTTACATGTGATTAAAGCCTTACAGTGGCGGCCAGCTATTTATTTACTGTCGCCCCTATTACACCTCCTTTGTTATAAATGAAGAAACTCCATAAAAAATAGATTTGTTATTTACAGCATCAGACTAATATTGTATATTTTTTTATATTTAGTATTTTGAATATTTCCTTTATATGGCACTCTCTTCCAATTTGTCTCTCTTCCCGTTGTAAAGCACAACAGTTTAAATAAATCCTATACAAATGAACTTTATCATGTCTTTCTTTGTGTGCAGTCTGATATTCTGGTGTATTCTTCAAACCTGTTTTGCATCAAGTTGTGTTAAGTCACTGACCTATACTTTTCTTTCATGGCCCACACAGTTTTCAAAGTTGTTGCTAAGTTGAAGAAGAAACTTCCTCGACTGGAACAATTTGTCTTTGCATTTCCTCTACAAGCACTTATACGACTTTTAAATTCCTCACTAGCAATGAGAAGAATAAGGAAGGCATGGAGAGCGGCCAGTGTTTGTTTTACTTTGCTGCTGTGTTTCCACCCTCCCATTTTAAAAAACTCACCCAGGGTTCCTTTTGTGTATCACCTGGCAACAGACACATCACATTGTCTCTGTCTTTTCAGTGGAAGCGGAAACGTCGCGCCGAAGCCCTTCTGGAGAGGCCTAGCCAGCATCCTACCTGACTGTCTTACCAATGAAGAGCGAGAATACATTCTCTGGGCTTGCAGGGTTACACATAACTGGTCCTGACAACTGGTCCCTCCCTCTTTGCATCAGCAAAAAAAATAAAATAAAAAAATAAAATAAAAAAACAGGTTTAGGAATTAGAGGCAAATCAATGTTTGCTTTCTTAGATTCTCTTAGCTTTTAATTAAAAACATGGAAATCACGGTTTCCTTCTATTTTTTAACACTTTTATGGTATGCATAATGCTCAGGTTTGGACCTGTTAATTTGTGTCTCTTGTTTTTTACCTCTCAGTCACAATAGCAACCCTGTCTGTGAGATCAGTACAAATAGCTGTCCAGCTAAAACTATGCTAAAAGAATTTCCCTGTAAATCTTACTGCTTCACCTGAAGAAGATATAATCATGAATTTAAATTTCACTACAGAAGACAAGCAAAATTGGAAACAAATTATGACAAATCGAAACAGAAAACTACAAAGTTATGTTTTTTTCAGTGAACCAGTCCTTACTTCAACCTCTGATAGATACTTATTTGAAATTAGTTTTATTTCAGGCCCAAACTGAACCAACATATTTTTTGGTAACAACAGTAAGAAGCAGGCAAGAGTAGATGTTATGGTTCTACCTATTTTATTTTAAGAGAAGAAAAGGGGTTTAAAAAATTGTCAAGACAAGGTTGGGTTTAGGTGAGTATATCAAATAAAACTAGAAAAGCACACGAGAGCAGACCTCCTCCAATTCTATTGGCAAACATTGTTCTCCAAAGCTGCAAAACCTGAAGAAAAGCAATGCACAGAAGGCCACCATTTAAACCTCTCCCCAGCCGAAGCTTGAACCAGCAACCTTCTCACAGGGAGGCCACAATACTAACAATGAAACCACTGTAAAGCAGCTCATTTCCACCACATTTCCAAAGTTAGACCAAGGCTGATTCTAAAATAAAGACATCATGAAATCACATACACCCCAAGGTCCCATCGAGAATAGCCTGTCCAGTAAGGAAGTAACACTAACTGAATCTGTTTCCCCTGCTATTGTTCAGGTGGAAAGGAAAGGACAGACAAAAACTGTGTTTTGAGTTTTGATAAAATGTTACTAGATGCATTTATATATCTGCCTTCACACCACATTAATAACAATAAGACTCCTGTGATCTGTTCAACTTATATTAGCTTCATTCTGTTTTCTTATTCTAGTCCATTGTCAGTTTGTACCCCTGTGATGGACAGGATATATACCATGCCTCTCATTTCATTCTACCTGGGATACACTTTAGCACCCAAGAAACCTTGACTTGAATAAAATGTGTTTACAACTTGGATGGATGAGTTGCCAGGCTTCTGCATTCCTGCAATGGAGAACAAATGCATAATGTTACAGTTTAATGCTATCTAATGTTAATAATTTTCAGTCTTCCTGACAAGTTTGAGTGATGCTGCTACCTGATGACATGCATTATCAGTGTCTCCTAATGGTGTCACTACATCACGGCTCTCTTGAATGTTTGCACACTTTTCATTTTGTAGATTCATTCCTGTAAAGGGGTGGAGGAGAGAGAGGGAAGGGTGTGCATAAAATTAAGACAACCTACCATCCAACAAACCAACAATGACCATCTTTTCACTTTCCATTTCACTGTCATTTGTTGTTGCTCCCAAACATTTAGGATTCAGACTTAAAGCGACAAGGTTTAGAGCCATGAGAATTCAAATGTTTATGAGTAAAATGAAATTGTCATGTATCGCAGCACTGCCTACTCTATGGTGAATACTTTTACATAAAACAAAAACCAATCATTGTTTTGGACTACAGCTTGTGACAGCCCTTATTAGCCAAAATGCATTTTTGCCTCTTTTTAAGACTGCTCTGGCGTTTTGAATGCTACGTTTAGAAAGCTAACATATTGTAAACCGTACACAGAGCGCCAACATTCACTTTGTCACCAGCAGCAAATATAACTAAAGACCCTTTATTTTATATGTAAATTATATTTGTTTAAATGTCATGATATTTTTAATACAATTTTATTTTTAGGTAAATTAATTTAAATCTTTGTGTTGCATCTTTACAAAGGAACTCAGGTGAGAATTTGACATATAGTAGCTATGCAAAGTTACTATTAAAAAGTGACTAATTTCTTTGCATTAGATTCATA
>JBAMIG010000003.1:15265124-15282169 GCA_037177335.1 Kiunga ballochi
AGATAGATAGATAGATAGATAGATAGATAGATAGATAGATAGATAGATAGATAGATAGATAGATAGATAGATACTGAACAAAAAAATCAAACTGTGTAAAAAAAAAAAACCTTGACAACGGGTGCATTTCAGTCTTCTCCCATCAAAAATAACAATAATTCATCTATTAATTTAGGAGCTGTTTTCTGAGCATTTGTGAATCAAATATTAGAACTTTGGGATATTCTTAGGCTTTTTCATGAGATCCATGTACTCCTTAAATGTCATTTGATCCCTTCCACCAATATCACAGTTTGTCTGCTGCTATGTTGCTGATGAGATTTGCCACCCTCTCCTTATGTGAGAAAGCCAGCTGGATGGTGAGAAAGAGGGAAGCTTGGAGATTCTATGTTATTCTAACTTTTTAGAAAGAAATGATAATATTGACCTTTATGTTGGCTTGTATTTCCATGTGTTGCTTCCAACTTTTCAGTGACAGTTTACCTTCAGTCTGTTTGTTTATAGATGGCCTTATCACAGGATTTTAAACTCTTCTAGAAACAGCTTGTGATTTCTGTAAAAAAAAACAGAAAAAAATAGAAAAAGAGCTTTAAAAAGTCAACAATTTGAAGAAGCCTCATTTGTGCATTTTTTGTGTGTTTTCCAGATGTTTGGATTGCAACAAAATGGACAACAGACCAAGGAAAAGATCTATTAATTACAGTTAGAGAATACCCTTTTCTACATCAAAGTCCATTCATCAGTGTGGTTTATTAGTCAAACCCCTAGAGAAATCCACACAAAGACAGGATATAGCTCTCCAATCTGCCTGGATCCAGAGGTTTCCATCACACCTAAAATGATGGATTCTGGTCTGTCACCTTCTACAGATTCCTTACAACTCAACACCCACAGCTATGGCAACAAAAACTGGAGTGGTCTGCTTAATGGTGACAGCATAAGGATCAATCACACTCTGACCCTCCATGAACACTTACACAATGCCCTACTGGGGGTCTCTCTGGGGCTTCTGTCTCTCATCACAATTATAATGAACCTGCTTGTGCTCTACGCAGTAAAGAGAGAGAAGAGCCTCCATACTGTAGGAAACCTTTACATCGTCAGCCTGTCAGTGGCAGATCTGATTGTCGGGACGACAGTCATGCCTCTAAACTTGGTGTATTTGTTGGAGGATGAGTGGAAACTTGGACGAGCTGTGTGCCAGTTCTGGCTGATTATGGACTACGTAGCCAGCACTGCTTCAATTTTCAGCTTGTTTATCCTGTGTTTGGATCGTTATCGCTCTGTCAGACAGCCACTGAAATACCTGAAATACAGAACCCGGGGAAAGGCCAGCGTGATGATCTCTGGGGCCTGGTTGTTGTCGATGATGTGGATTATCCCTATTCTAGGATGGAGGTCATTCACACATGTAGACCTTAAACCCGAGGAGGAGAACAAGTGTGACACAGACTTCCGCTTTGTCACTTGGTTTAAGGTCATCACGGCAGTTTTCAACTTCTACGTACCCTCTGTTTTAATGTTGTGGTTTTACACACATATCTACTTGGCGGTGAGGCAGCATCTGAGAGACAGAGAGAGAATCATTCATCCAACTGACTCATTTGGGGAAAATGAGAACGGACAAAATGCACTAAAGCAGGACAAAAATGATTCCAAATCGCCCCAGAAAGAAAGTGAACTTTCAGGAAAACTATCAAAAAGAGAGCGACTGCTTGACCAGAACACCCTTGACCAGACATTATCCCTCGAAGATGGTGCAAAAACCAAAACTAATCCAGTCAGCGCTCACAGAAAAATTGATGTAAAATGCAGACGGACATCACTGCTCGCTGTGACAACAAAACACCTCAGAATGGTACGCAAAGCTAAAATGTGCTCTTTATCTCCTGAGGAGAGGCAGCCAGACACTGAGATTCCTCTAAGCCAACCATCGTCAGCTCAGGATGTGGCCTTCTCTGGCGGAAACAATGACAACAAACCTCAAGCTTCTTTAAATGAATGTCATGTCACTGTACCAAATTCAGTTAGTGGTGTTTGTGATGCCAGTCAGGTGTCAGATGTGGAGAGGTACACATCTGTGCTCTACAACAGCTATGACCCCAGTCAAGCTCTCCCTTGGCCCGAGGAAGGAGCCGAAGACCCCAAAATAGACCCAGAGAATGCAGTGACTCTTAGGCAGGCATGGCACAGGTTTATTGACCAATCACGACACCGTATTCAAAGTCTGAGGATCCATAAGGAGCACAAAGCAGCCAAGCAGTTAGGCTTTATAATTGCTGCTTTCTTACTGTGCTGGATACCGTACTTCATAGCTTTTATGGTCATGGCATTCTGCAGAGACTGCGTGCGCCACGATCTTCACATGTTTACTATATGGTTAGGTTACATCAACTCCACATTAAACCCTTTCATATACCCGCTCTGCAATGGAAACTTCAAACGAGTCTTTAAAAGTATAGTGAGGATTAATTTGTGACTGATGTGACCAGCAGAGCAAAGAATCAAAGTAATTCAAAGATGTCTAAATGCTGGGATTTCACACAGCAGGGCAGTAATGAAAAGTCAAAATAAAGATGAAACTGATACATAATTAATTAAACAATGATTTCTTAACCATATTTTGCACATTTTATTTTTGTACACACAGTTTGACTTGGAGTTAAATTATTCTGTTATTAGTTTTATTCAAAATTATTTATTGTGTTTTAAGCCAAAGTAAAACAAAAATACATATACCTCACAGTCTTGCTCAACAGTGTTTGTTTTTTATAGCTGGGCCAGTAAGGAAAAGTGGAAATTGAAATTAAGTTAGTAAATAATAGTAGAACGTCTGTGGCTGTACATGTGAAAAAATCCTGCATCACGGACAGCTGCACTGTCCTTGATCAAGTTCTGAGAAAATGCTGTCCACTTTACTGTCAGCAGTCTGACTGTTCCCTGGTGCCAATTTTATAGATTCAATAGTTTATAAAGGATTTCTATTTTCATAATGTGGCTAAGATTGTGCTTATGTTGACTGTAAGCTTGACTTTATTTTTTTCATCACTGCTTTGTGAAAATTTTTTATTTATTTTTGGCCCCTTCCAATGTAAAATGTAAAACCGTATGACATTAAACATGGAAGTTTAAAAGAATACATGTACTGCCAAATGTTTGTGAGCACTTCTGGTATTTTCCACATGGCTGTCTTGCTATTAAAACAGAATATGACAACAGGCATGACAACATTAGCTGTCATTTTTCATGTCAGCCATGAACAACAGAAACACTGGCAAGTGCCTAATGAGTTATGCCGGGTCGATCTAGGGACTGTCCCAGTTTCCAGTTGAGGTTTAAACAATTTCATTCAGTGTTAAACATTTAAAAAATATATATTTTGCAACTATAAACAGTACAAAATATTTCATTTGTATTGCAGTAAAACTGAGGTGCAGTTATAACCAACTGGGTCAATTGATGGGACGTCTTGTCCTAGTAGAGGAGGGGAATCAAACAGTGTTTGTCAGGCTGTTGGACATTTTTTGGTTAAGTGATTATATTGCAAACCAAAACACAACAAACAGCACGGAGGAAATAAGTACAGGTATCATTTGTTTCCTCCTAAAAAACCTTATCCATGAAAATACGCATGCTTTGTAACCTTTGTTCACATTGGCATCTGGGCCCAGGACAAGGGTAATTTACACATACTTGCTGGTGTCCTGCACTTGTTACCAGAAGATTTCACAAGGGAGCCCATTTGAGATCTAAAAACAAAAAACGAATGAAGCGTGATAATAAAATGATAAGTACAATGACAAAAGAGGAGGTTAGTATTTGATTAATTTTTAGATCAAAGCAGAAAACTACGGCAGCAGTATATAGATAGTATGAAGAGACATTAATCCAATAACTGCCTGGAGATACTCTGAGCTTTTGCTCAAATTGGTTCTAACACTTCTTACTAACGGTTACTTGCATAAATGGCTTGCAAACAAAGTGCTAATTTCTCAGGAAATGCACAAACAAATACGTCAAACAAAATATGTATGTGGAAGTCACTTTAACCATGCATATACGCAATTAAAGTAAGTGTGTTTTCGGCCAAACAGGAACTGTGAAACAGGTGCAGTTGGTTTCAACCAGTTGGAGTCCATTAAAAAAAAACATGCAATATAAGTTTAACCTTCAGCTGCATGTTGTGAGGATGGTAGTCAGGTTTTGAAGAATCTAATCAAATTTTTATTATACTGCCATGTTTACATGCTTTTAAAAGTCCTTGACAAAATAGACTTTAACAAATCAAATAAATAAATACTATGACAGAAATAAACAGGTTTAGGTTGTTGATGTTAAAGAAAAAAGTGTTTTGTTTTATTCTTCACTGGAAATAATGACGTTTTTCCACACTCAGCTGTTTCCTGATGTTATGTTGCATCTGCCCAACATCGTTAATATATCAATAAAATGCACAATTCCACAACAATGAGATTATTAAAAAGTTGAGCTTAGTTTTTTCCTTGTGTAATAAATATGTATACAAAACTTCCTTCCATCAGTTTAGCATAAGGTATCCCACTGCAAACTAAGGCCTACTGGTGAAAGCCAAAGCTGAATTATTTCCAGAACTGTTATTCTAAATTAAACATATGTTTAAACTAATTTTGCTTTTATTGAGAGACATATTGCTGTATTTTTTTCAGATGATGTAGTGTCTGACTTAAGAGTTTAATAAGCTTAACTGTCATGATATCAGCTACTTTTAAACTGATCAAGACACTAATTATATTTCTTTGTGAGTGCATGAACAAGCTGAGTCACTGTTCAGCTGAAACAAACAAATGAGAAGGAGCTGAAACGGAGCTGGGAGTTGTGATAATGAAAGGAGACGTGTACAAGTGTGTGTGAGCGTGCAGGCATTATACAGTATGCCTCTGAATGAAACAATTCTGTTTTGGGGTTCTGTGATTTTAGTTTTCAAATTCAAACTTCTGAAAAAAAACATGCTATATCTCTACTAAGTGCTACATCCTTCTCTTCGGTCCTGCTATTGGGTGTTGATTATAAACTAGCAGCTGTCTGCTTAAAGCTTTTTCAGAGGGCATCATAAAGAGCACAGGTGTGTTAAAAATACCAATCAGTCTTTTGATAAAGCTCCTGAGCATGTACAGATTACAGGGCAGCATTCCTCAGAGCTTGAGATTGGAAAACGATACATATATAATTTTTAACCATTAAATTGTGTTAATGTCAAATTTGACCTCTTCTCACGATTAAGCATGTAAAAGTTTTTTTTTAATCGGAACAAGATATCCTAAATTCTCCAGAAACTGCTATTTTAAAAGAATAAGTGACATTTCACAATTTGTAGTAAATTTATAAGGTCTCCATAAACACACTGACATTTGTGGTGATCTGGATCAAATTTAAGCCAGCAGAGAGAACACTGGCCTTATAAAGCTTATACATTTAACTTAAAATAAACGTTGGTATCTTAAAAGGTTTGGGTAATATTTTATAAGTTTAACTCAGTAGACATCAGCACAAATTAGATGTCTTTGCAGATTCTGACTATGTTATTAGATTTGAGAATGATATTGAAGACACATAACTAAGCAAAATTTGCAAAAATGTCTTAGGAAGAGGATGATATTCCTCTTCCAGTTGCACAAGAATATATGGCCGATGAATTGGATCACGATGACGAAGATGTTCAGTGAAGTCTTACAACTAACTTTTTGGTGTGAGAATCTCTTTGTTTTGGAAACATGGGTGGAGCAATGAAGAAAACAACTATCTTTTTTCGATAGTTGTACTCTAATAACATCTATTGGACTTGGAGAATATTTTTGACCAGTGTCATGCTTCTACAATAGACAATGGGTGTATTTAAACAGTTTTTGCAACTGGATATGTGTGGTGTATTATCGGAAAAAGGGTTTATATGGCCATAAGTACTGGAATATGAATTTTGGTGTTTGAATACTTTTAGTAAGGTTTAATTATGAGTCAAATTCGGCCCTCCAACATTAAAAACATGAGAACTTTTGAACACTTAACAAGGCTTAAGTTAAGTGAAGACTGAAAGAAAGTCTAACCAAAAGTAAACTACTTGTTTGTCTCTGTGGTATTAATAAAATGTCTCCTTTTGTTGTTCCAGCTGTCCTAAACTGTAAAATGTACATACATATTCAGATGATTATTTTTTTCTGATATGAGGAGCAGAGTGGACATGTGGTGGGTATTTATCTCTTTTGTTTTACACAAAGTGTTTTTTAGCTAAAACTGTCACATGTGATTCTTATCAACAAAACATCTCATAGAGGTTAAACAGTCATGTAAAGCTATTTTCTGGAGTAATTTTAACACATTATTAGTTAAAACAAAGTACCAGGATATACATGAAATGCAGCCTGTATACAGGATTACATTAACTTTATAAATGCTCTGTTGCAGGATGTTTTTGATAGTAAAAATGACATATTGATGAAGGGGCCTGTTACAAAACAGAGTAGTATAAATGTTATAATGATGATTGTTTTGTGGGAAAAATGACCAGACAAAACATAATAAGTAGGCAAAACGTGACCAACGTGTTGTTAATAAAATCCATCTACAGTTCCAAATCTGAAATCTGGTGCCTGGAACAATTTCCTCATGGCCTGATAATACTAATTTTGCTGCAAGTATTTTTATATCTTTTGATAAATCAAGACCATCAGGGTGGTCCTCGGTATCCCACAACCCCTGACCTCATAGCTCAAATGGCTCAAGCTGTGCGTTGCCTTAGCAACAGTAAAAGCTTTACAAGCTGAATGACAAAGTCTTCTGTCAGGCATTGGATAAATGTGACCAAAAAAATTAATCTCTTTTAATAATAATGTCTATAGTTAATATAAAAAAATAGTCCCCTTTTATGTGAAATGAATGAAAAAACAGGATAATTTCGCATTGAATACAAAACTGTGTGGTTCTTTAGTTGATCATATTAACAACATTTTTCTGACATTTCTATCTAAAGCCAGCTCAGATGTTGAAAAGGTTGTTTTTTTTAAATAAGCTGTGTTTTTTTTTTTCTCTTTTCTTGACAGAATATCTAAAAATGACATTTTCTGTAGCAACTCCATTATGCTGCAGCTTCCAGTTTCCCCACATGGTCTTCTTAACAAGGTTAACAATTGATTTTCACAGCAGGATGTCATGTTCTTTAACTGGTATGCATGGAGGAGACTCTCTTTGTTCACACATAACAACACACAGCCCACCAGTGTATATATTTTAATTTTGTGTGTAAAAAAAAACAGGCCAACTGAAAACTGGAAGTGTGCACAAATGTCATTGAATTCTATGATTTAAAAAAAATATTATTCAAAATTGAATCTTTTTAACATAGCACATTTTATTCAAATGCTGACCAAATGACTATGGAGAGTAAAAACCAAAACATATCAAAGACAAATGAGGAATAATCTGAAAATTAAATAATATAAATGCATTACATAATTTTCACATATGAGCCGCCACCTTACTGTGGTGGAGGGGTTTGTGTGTCCCGAAGATCCCAGCAGCTATGTTGTCAGGGGCTTTATGCCCCTGGTATGGTCACCCAAGGCAAACAGGTATCGGGGGGAGGGACCAGACTAAGAGCGGCTCAAAGACCTCTATGAAGAAAAATAACTTTGGACGGAAGGCTCCCTTGCCCAGACACAGGTTACCGGTACCCCCCCCCTGTGGAGTCAGGCCAGGAGGTGAGGCACGAGGGCGAGCTTCTGGTGGCCTTTGTCCATGGGGTCCAGTTGGGCTCAGCCCGAAGGAGTTACAGTGGTTTAACCACTGCAGGAGGGGGCGTAGAGGTCAGGTGTAGTGTGAGCTGGACGGCTGGTGGTGGAAGCCCTGGTTTACTGACAGTGAAGTCTGAGTATTTATAAGTATTCTATATTTGCTTAAATTCAATAACAAACTCAATGTTTTAAATTGTTCACATTTAAACAGTAGCTAATTTTACAACCACAGGTAATTTAGTAGCAGGGGTTTTTAAAATTACAGCAGGGCTACTCAACTTTAACAGATTTTTGCATTTTGGTTCCCCTAGTGATGTCTAAATCATTCTATATTTGTTCTTCTCTGAGCACTCTCCAGCTTGTAAAGGTCACTCTAGTATCAACTTTAGTCTTATCTCTCATTTCGTTTCCTTTCCATGCCTCATCTGTCAACTTGCCTTAATTTGCAGAATCACCTATAGTGTACTTTAAGAAATGAGTAGGGGCTTGTTAGCAAGTTGCTAGCATGCGTTGCAGCTCCATACAGACAAGCATAGCTGTAACATGTTGCAGGTAAAATAAATAGTGAAGTGTGGTTTCTCAGCCACCGTCTGTTTGTAAAACAAATGTCATTGGTATGACCCACATTCACTGTTGTGGCCTCTTTATTGAAAGTCCCTGTGTAATAGCCATCTCTGAGGTACAAAATAAGCAACACACAAAAAGAAAAGCACAATAATGTAAGGAAATATACCACAACTTTTCTCTCTTTGAACACAGCATTAAATTCAACAATCCCAACAGCTCTGTAGTCCAGGCCTCATGGACTTCTTGTGGTCTTTGGGGACCCATATTGGAAGTCAGCGACCCCAGGTTGGGATTTACTGCCTTAATGTCATAAATACTGAAAAAAGCAAACTGTGGTTTATTGTTACGCAACCTTAACTGTATGAATGACTGTTACTAGCTTCTGTGTCTGTGAAGCTGTTGTCTATGTTTTTCAATTCAGAAGTTAACCCTCTGTAAAACTGGGAAAATAATTTTGGTTCTTCTGTGTTAGAAAATAGTAAAAAAAAAAATGTTTTTAAAGAAAAAATGTCTGCATTTTTTTTTAAACAAAAGTAATTGCTGCACATTGGTGAAAAAAACTTTCATCTTGTCAGGAATCAGACAGCTGGACCACAATTGCATCACGTTTAAGAAGGTTTATTATTCAGGAATGCAGAATATGCAGGGAAGGTGGGGGAAGAAGGATCCAGGGTTACTTGTCTCGAGTACGGGACAGAGGAGCAGGTCAAAGTACCAGGTTTCAATGTTCAGGATGTTCAAAGTCAGGAAGAGGTGCATTCAAACAGGCTCTGTGAGCTTTGCAGGTTTGCAGACGTTCTGACAATGGTTGACTGGAAGGAAGGGCTTTCTATACAGGGTGTGGTAATCAAGGGAATTCAGAGAAGCTGGCAGGTTAATGAGAGACAGGTGAACAGAGCAGGGAGTGATTGGCAGTGCACATGACACATCTGAAATTAGTCAGTGAATGGCCTTTATGCAGTGGAAGTATTTCCTTTTTTTCTGGATAAAAAAGACAACAGCAACATGACACTGAAATGCAAATTGTGCCTGAATAATGAAAGCCTTTCAGTTGAATAAAGTCCCATTAAATTTGCAGAAGCAATTGCAAGATAAGCTCCACAATACTGGAGGTGGTGCAGAAAATGGAGAACAATGATCCTAGCTAGTATCACAGCCATCTGTTTTAATGCAGCAAAGAATATGAAATACAGTACTCATTTATCCTCTATGGGGAACAGTTTGTTACTGGTTATATACACATTTTTGCCTGAAAGCTAAGCTTGGGTTCTGCATCTTACCTTTTGTACATGTTTCCAAAGATATATCTGTGCATAAGGTTAGGACTAGATCAAGATTTTTCTGATGAAGAAAATACCCCTAAATAACATTAGAACTGTAGGTGCAGTGTAAAACGGACAGAAATGATCATACCTTCTTCACTATGCTCACTGAATGTCTATGAACTGCTGTGACCGAACTACTGGCGCTGTGAAGGTTCAGTGAGTGACAAAGGAGTTTCACTTCACTGTTCAGTCAGTAGTGTACTCAGAATGTCATATATTTGTAAGTATTTCTGCTGTATAGCAAACACTATATAAGCAAGCAGAGGACAAGAACTGGTGTGGTCTGTCAAATGGTATATTAAGTTCTTTACTAATAATAGCAAATTGGTGCAAATAGAGGAGAGTATAGATTAAAGAATTAAATTAAAATATTTGTTAATTTAATTCAATGGACATGCTAAAAATAGGAAAACAATTCAGTATTTTGATATATTGCAAAACTATTTATTTGGTCTCTTACTGAATAGGGCTTATTTAAAATAATTCTAAACAAATTTTTTGTTGGAAATTATTTGTGTCTTTAAAACAATGTATAAAACATTGGTTAATTAAGAAACTAAAATAGCGTTTACGTTTTGCTCTTGCAATATCTTGTCCGTGGCTTTTTTTTTCCCTGCTTTGACCCATAAGAGCAGCAAGCAGGTGTAGAGAGGAAAGGATACATTGTCCTCTTCAACACATCCACTGACAATTGTGCGTTTTGTCTTTCCTTTGTTACTTTGAGACGGTCCCTAACCAACTGTAGTGCTCCGGTGTCTACATAGAGCAAGTTTACGTAGTTCCGGTGATTTTCAAATCAAATTTCGCTTGTAGTTCTTTTAAACATTATTTATTTCGTTAGCCGTAGAAGACTCGTATCGTTTTGCAATATTTGTATTCAGTGCATGGCCACCGCTATTAGCCCATCATAAATAAACATACTTCCGGTCTGTTTGCTGCAGCCTCACGTCACCGGACTAGTTTTGTCTGTCCGAAATGAAAAGAAACGGCGCGTATAGGTTTTTGTCAGTTTTTTCGTGTATGCTTGTTTGTATGTTTTTATTCTTGTTTTGGTTCTTTGTGTTTTACTCAATGATGCTCGCGCCGTAAAAGCAATAAGGAAGGACAGCTTAGCTAAAAGTAGCGAGCTACTTACCCATACTGCATTTCTTTATTGATAACTCACGCGGTCACATGATCCTCTGGACCAGGAAGTAGCAACTGATGGTAAGTGTACGTATCTTCTTAAAAGTTTGACTTACAAATGTGCTATTGTCTGACATGAAGCTTACTCAAATTGTGTAGTTTGTTATGTAAATGTGTGTTGTTTTCTCATTTATTCCAGTGTGGTATTTGTGTCGTATTTATGAACGTTTATACTGTCAAAGAAGCTGCTGCTGTATTTCTTACTTCATTAAATCAATTAAATGACAATAACAAGCAAACTGGTAATTTAAATGGCTTGGACTTAAATTTCCTATTATCAGTTAATATTGTGGAGAATCAAAATGTATGCATATTGTGTTTTTATTTGTGAACAAGTCTAAATAGCTGAAAAATAGCTGAGTGTTAGTTGATGGAAGTGTACATTGGTTCTCAGTTTGGACCGTGTGAAGACAGCCAGGGGATCCCACCATAAATTTTCTTTACACTTCAATATTTTTCCAGGCTGTATTACCTAATAGAGCCATCACTAAAGTGTTTATGATACAGTATAACTAGTATTAAATTATAAGGGCACTTAAGTTTAGGTTAGGTCTGAATTATGCAAGTGTTGTGGTTGCTTCTTAGTAATATTGTGGGCAGCTTTGTTTCAGATTTAACCAGTTCTGTCTTGGTAATTATGAAACATAAACCATTTTTTCCACCAATGGTTGAGGGACTTGTCCAGTTTCCAATAATCAGTGTAACAAAGTATTTTAATCGGATAGAAAACAGGTTGTATAGAAACTTTTGGTCTGATAATGAAAAACAAATGAATGTGGCACAAATTGTATAAACCTATCTTATTCAAATAGCACTATCTTTGCTTTTATTTATGTAACATTTAATACAGCAATGTTGTAAAAATGCTCACCACATGCTTTTAGTTTTATGGCTCTAATCAGTGCATTGTAGACTAAATGCATTTCACCTGCTAAGTTTGCATAGTTTTCATTTAACTCTGAACCTCAAAATATGGGTAAATATGTGGCAGAAATTTAAATCGGCTCCTTTTTTTTCAGAAGGTTCCTTTGACATTATAACTGCGTTCATATCAGTTATATCATTTTATCTTTAGGCTTAAATAGATGGCAAAATACCATTTAAACTCAGTTTCCCTGTTGCTATTATATCTGCAGATTCCTGCATTCAGTGATGCACTACATTACCTTGTTTAGTAGTTAGGCATGGGAACTAGGCTATTCATGATTAGATTTTTTACTTCAGAGGGCAACTGTACTGTACTATAAATATAAATTGTTTTTAGATGGGAATGGTTTGTTTCTCAGTGTGATTACATCCAGTTTCCAGAATTAAAAAGATTTGTATGGGTAACTTTTATATTTGCTGACACACTTCCTATAATTTAAATAGAATCACTGTGAAAACATCTCTGTAGCCTTATTATTCTTAGATTGAACACTAATATTAACAAATTCTGACTGTTTCACAACAAGGACAGACTCTTAACAATCTCAAATGCATCCATGGCCTTGATTTAATGATTTAACATGTTGGTTGGACTCCCCACTCAATCATCTTGTGCATCTTTCTGTATTTTCCATTCTTAGTGAACACAAAACTGGATTCTAGATAATTGTGGAATGAGTTATAATCTTTGAAATACAAATTTGATTATTCTAATATTGGACACTTTTTCTCATTTGTTGCAATCATGCTGAATAAATATTTAGATGAAAATCACATTATTCTTTACAATCAGAGCATCTAAATTGAGTATGTAGCTTTAACTGTTTTTGTTAGCATACAGCAGGGACTGGCAACACCTGTCCTCCAGGGCCACATTCCTGCAAGTGTTCAAACTTTCCCTGCTGCAACACACCTGACACACATCAGACTTAATTAGCAGACTCTGCTAATTACCCACTGATTTAAGTCAGGTGTGTTGCAGCATGAAAATACCGAACACTTGCCCTCCAGAACCCGCGTTGCCCATCGTTTGTATACAGCTTATTGCAGATATCAAGTATGATAAAACAAGAATAAATATCTTTCAATATGACAGTGATATTTTGCATCTGTGGTCTCTTTATTGATGTGCTGATTAACTAATATAAAATCTGACTTAGCAAATTAGATCATTCTTATCAAGTCTCTCTGTAGTTTCCGCTACTGGGACAAATGGGATTATTAGAAGTCATGAACTCTGCAGCTGGAAAAAAAGAGGATCAGGCTTTTCCTCTTATTAAAGTGCTGTTGTCCACATGTTAAGAAGTCTTTTTAAAGAGTGGATGTATGACTGAAAAGCACAGCTGTAACGCACTTTGTTTACCATGGATAAAATGCTCTACGCCATTAGACACTCTTAGCATCTATACTTATTACTAACAATACATAGTTGCGAATGGAACTTAACTGTACTCTGTGTTAATCAGAAACACATAGTACTATGTGGAATATAGCACTTTTTTTTAAAAACCTTTTTCACAACCTCTTTTCAGAGCTTGTAAAGTTTGGCTGAGCTGCTGGTCAGTGAAGTTATTATGGCATCCAATGTCGGTGCAGGAGCATCGTCTACTGCTGACATCAAGCTGCAGTTTGCTCCGTTTAGCAGCGCCCTGGAAGCAGGATTCTGGCATCAGCTCACTCAGAAGAAACTCAATGAGTACAGATTGGATGAGAGCCCCAAATGTATCAAGGGATACTATTATAATGGTTAGTGGGGTGTTGAGAAAGTCTTATTACAACAGTCACAAGTACAAGTTTCTGCATTTGATTAGCAAATTTAGATTGTTCATAATGAGTCATTAATAAGTTGGTTTTTTTTTTACAGGGGACCCAGTTGGTTTGCCCACTCGTTTAACGCTGGAATTCAGTGCATTCGACAAGTAAGTGCAGTGCTGTTTGCTCTTAACTCAAAACAGTGCTAAAATATGTTGCTTTTTGTTATTCATAGTGGATGATTGTCATTTTTAACGTACCTTATATGGTTTTGTAAACATACCTATGAAACTGCTACAATATATTTATGGGTTTGCCAATATATACATTTTTATAAAAAAAATCTAATGGCATAAGGTAACTTTTAATTCTACAAAAATAGAAAAAATATTCTCACTTGGAAAATAAAAACTTGAAGAAATTTTTGTACTTTATAACTAGATAAGTTTTTATAAACACCATACCAAACAAACAGTGGAGTACTAATAGGATACACAAAGGCTGGATCACAACATGCAAAGTTATAAGAGGATATATGTGCTGAGCAATAGTCCCAAACAGAGTTTTTGCCTGCTCTTGTACTGAGATCATTTCAGCATATTGGCGCTCAGATTTCTGACTGGAAATCATGTTTGTGCAAAACAAAACCTTGTAAAACCACTCAGCATTGCATTAAAGCAGCAGAATCTCACTGCAGTCAAAGCATAAACTGAACACTAAAAACACCTCAGACAGCTTGTCCCTTCTGCTATCATTAAGGAAAAGACACTCTTTATTGAAAGCCTTTTAGCCAGAAGATGTGGTTTATCGGATGTTAGTTGTATCACAGAAGGAGCAAAGAACGTTTTGATCACTGTTGCTACCACTATTCATGCTGCGTGTCTGCTTGTTGATTATTGGAACATATGATGAAGATGGATCTGCAGGAGATACGAACACTTGCTGGGACACATTTTCAGTAAAGTAAGATGTTGAAGCTTTGGACACTTTATATTCACGAATCAAAAAAAGAATGATTGCAACATGGCGAGTACATCTGTGCCTATGCAAATGGTTCTCTCAGTGGTTTAGATGTAGACGTAACTACAGTTGTAGTAAAGGTTAAATATAATTATCCTATATTTAACATTTAAGCAGAAAATCCACATGACAGTCAAATGTAAAATCCCTTCTTTTCAAATCTTTCTCAGTCTAATAGTTAAAAATAATCCATACAAACTGGTCTTTAATTCTGTAGTAGTGAGTGTGTGGTTATGTGTCTTGTTCGTCTCCGTTTTTCCTGTGACCTGTTCAATCTGCCCGTTGCCTGATGGCAGCTGTGAGGCGCTCCCGTCCCCCGCTACCTTAAATTGGCTTAAGCGGTGGTAGAAATTAAAAGGAGGGACAAACTGTTTCCTAAAAAGTAGGAACGTTCCTGCTTTTTACTAAATATATTTCGAGTAATGTGCTCTGTGCCATGGCAGCCAAAATACAGTAAATACTGCACATCTGGATTACATGTTCAAGGTATACAATGAAAAAGCTCAAATATGTAAGGTAAGCTCACATCACAGAAAAAAAATGTTGCTTTTATCATTTAAGCACAGAAGAATCACCAAAATACTCCTAAATCCATTGTAAAAACACTGGAGCTTAATTGCTAATGTCTCTGTAACACAGATTGGCCGTGCACAATCTATAGCCTCATTTAAAGCTCTGCACAAAGCTTTCATGCACACAGATGTAAGTCAAATGGCAGAAAATGTCCACACGTTATTGCTGCCACGGGTTCATTTCCTTCCATTTAACTGTGGGTTCGACTTCCACTCCAAAGACTTTTTACTTGCCCATCTATTTATTTACTGGAGAATTAAATTGTATGAAATTACAAAACATAAAAAAAAGTGTGTGAGTCCCTGCCTGGAGAAAGCTCTTACCCAGCATGAAAGATGAGGTTCTTCTATTTTAAAACTTCCATAAACAATTATGTGCTAAGTTAGTGACAAAGAGAATTGACAAGTACCAGAAAAAAACTAATTTAACATCCAAAATATTACAAGAGGGGGAAAAAAAGAAGTTTTATATGCCACACTTCACTACTAAACATTTATTGTCTACACAGCAGCAGAGTGAGTGGTCAGCTGGAGACGGAGAGAAAAGCTAGGCTAAAATTTCACTTTGGGATGCACATCTATCAGTGTTCTAAAGAATAGTCTGTTTAATAGTATTTTGTTTAGGAAGCGCAAAAAAACATCCTTTCTTTTAAAGGGCCATAACACATGAGAGCATGTTAATGGGAGCATGTATGTGTTCACTACATGTTTCTCAGTCATAACAGATGACATGTTTATTTAGTAGAGAGGCAAAGTTATTATTGTGTACTACGTTTTAACAATATACATAAACAACCAGCTAAAGATCTTTAATACTTTACAATTTCATAATTTTTACTTAACTGTCTTTTCTATAATACCCATCTCCAACTTTTCCGTTATTCCGTGTTAAAAAGCTGTAGCTAATCCAAACCGTGTATTTATTCATTTTGATCAATCAGCTGAAAGGTTAAATGTTGCGTTGGAGTGTTTCATGTTTTTACTTCGCTCATTGCAAAGAAATGCAATGTTTGTGCTTTCAGTGATGGTCCAACTCCTGCTCACTGCTGTCCAGCTGTTGGAACGCTGTTTAACACAAACACACTTGATGCCTTTAAGACTACTGATAAGAAGGCTCTGCTGGAGAAAGAGGCCAAAGAGGTAATGGGACATAAAGGGAATCTTTACAAGGACAAGTGTATATTCACATATGCACATGTGGTAGCGAATATTTGCTAATAAAACATTAGAAATGGTCACCAAGTTGTGTGTTTAAAATCCGATAACTGAATAGCCTTACTTTTTCTGTGTTTTTTGCCTCGCAGATATGGGATGCTATACAATCTGGGGCTGCATTGAAGGATCCATCCATCCTCTCCAAATTTATTCTGTTGACCTATGCAGTGCGTGCACATAGTATTAAATATACACCTCTGCTTAATTCAGGAATAGTTTCACATTGCTGTTTTTGCTTTTCATAATTTGCCAGATATTATTTCCTCTGTTTGCAGGATCTAAAGAAGTACCATTTCTACTACTGGTTTTGCTTTCCTGCACTATGTTTCCCAGATGGGATAAAGATTGTCCGACAACCTTCTGTCATAGAGGACATTTTCTCAGCAAGACAGGTTGGTATTTAAGAGTTTTCATTTGTAAGAATACTTAAACTTTTACTTTAATGTTGTCCTCTACAGCAAGGGTTCTGCTGGGGTTTCATATTTCACAGCCCATTTAAACTTTAAGCTAAAAGCTTGTAAAAAATAATATCTATTATGGGTAAATGAAACTAAACAGAAAAAAAGATGCCCAGATGGCTGATAATTCATGATAAAATATCAAGCTAAAAGGAAAAAAAATCTATAAAATCTGTCATTAAATGTTTTTTTTTATTTTGTAATTAATTATAATTAACATGTTAAAGTCCCATTCCTTATAAATCTATCTATATACATATA
>JBAMIG010000003.1:15315093-15327928 GCA_037177335.1 Kiunga ballochi
ACACACACACACAAAGGTAGTGATGCTGATGTCTGATGCAGTGGTAACTCTACTCCTGCAGATGAGAGTATGTGGGTGTTCGTGAATGGCTCAGCCAATCTTAGGAAGGTAGTCCAGAGGGCAGAGGATGTGTGTGATTGTGTGGGTGTGTTTTGGTGTGGGTATTGAAGTCTGTACTGGTGGGAGATCAAGATAAACACTGCAGTGTGACTGTGAAGGCACTGAGTTGTGGTGTTACTGAGGTTATACGGAAGCAACAGAGAAACCATTTAATTAAGTTTCATCCTGTTCACAGGTTATCTTCTCATGCTGTTTAAGTGTTTTTATGTGATGTGAACATATTTCCCATAAACTTTTATTTTTGTATTTATTTGGGGCAAAACAAGTTAATTAACATAAATAAAAAAAACAGCTTCTCCAAGTGTGTTCTGATCATATGGTATGTCAAGATCTCCTCTTATGAAATAAAACTAGAAAAAGTTTATTTATTCCAAAGACAAATTCATGTTGTATTGATTTGATTTAAAGAAAAAATATATAACAATTATTACCACTGTTATCACTTATTTGTATTTCATATGTAAACCAAACATGTTTACAGACTCTGCTTTCATTCAAGAAACAAAACTATCAAATATTGATAAGGTGAAATGACCAAATGTTATGTTCCTGTTTCAGCACTCCAGCAGGAGACACTACATATCATTAAAATGACCTTAATGTGTGCGTGTGTGTGTGTGTGTTGTTTTATTTTCCTTGTAGGTCTTGGACCACTATGAGAGGGAGGGTTTCAACTTTTTCTCCAAGGTTTTTAATTCCTCCCACTCCTTTCTGGAAGACCTAACAGGGCTGACTTTGTTGCACCAGGAGACACAGGCTGCAGAGGTAAATCACACCCCCTTGTTTGTCCACACAAACGGGTTGAGACATGAACTCAAAAGGCACTTTTTAGTGGGTTTGGTGAAAGTCAGAGGAGCTGTGATGACGATTAACAAAACTTTGGAGCCAGATGTGTAAAACTGAGGAGATGCTTCAGTATAAACAGAGGCAGAAATATTGCAGATTTCAGTGTGTTCTCTGCAATGCACACTGGCAAAAGGAGCAAAGAACAGTGCTAACTGAAAGATTAACATCTAACTATGTTTGAGTTGTAGGCGTGTGTGAATGTTGGGTTACTTACTAAATAAATGGACTAAACATTCTTTTAAAGTTGTTTAAATTGTAGCTTCATATGACTTTATTGAGTTTGTAACAGGAATTGGGTATTTACTGGATAGCGGGGGGGGGGGGGTGTTGTTTGTTATGTTTAGTTTAGAGTAAATGAGTGAAAGATACTAATATTTTTACAGTAACAGGAAAATCTCTGAATGAAAACCGATTTTACTCCATCCAATAAAGGAATACTTGCCTTCAGAAGTCAGGGAGTTCTTGTAAGGCTTCTGCTAAAGTAATTTCCCCCCTTCATCTAAAAAAAATGATTCACCCAAATAGAACCAATGTTGTCTACATGAAGAAAGTATGTCTCACTTAAAGCATTAGGATCATACCACACTGCAAAGTTCCACAGCTGTGGAATCGGTGCCTGTATATAAACAGTGATAAATTCATTTCTCAGCTAAATAATGCAATAATGCAGTGGACCTGCAACTTATATTTCCCAACATGTGTGCACTTTGTGGTTGCTGCTCACTCATAAACATTTTGATTGACTTACATAGAACTTAAGTGTTTCTGTTTTGGTGTTTTTTGCAACAGCTACTTGTTATCCCACCAAATACAGGCCAAGTTCTAGATTATGTAAAAGTCACCTCTGTTCTGCTTTTCTTATGTGTACCTTGCATTAAAGGGTAAATATGTGCCATCTGCAGTTTTAGTTGTTACACTGTTATGTCCACATCAGTAAAAGGAGACAACAAACTAGGCTTATGCAGTCACCCCCAACTGCCAGAGGTATATTCCTGAAAGGCCCAATCCATGACAGTATACATTTTGGAGCATCAGGACATACCAAATGAATTGTTGTTTGTTAGATTTTTGTCTTCAAAAGTTTGAATGAGGTAAAAAAAATATTTTTGCCTACCAAAATAAATTCTTTGGATTTTTTCAAATGAAAATATTGGCCAAGCGAATTGTTTTGGCTCTTCAAGCAATACAACATGCCTTTCCATGAAATCTTTTATAAAAGATCCCCCTAGACATTTTTGATTGGCACACACAGAATCAACTACAGGAAGTGCGATTAGTTCTTACCAGTTGCTGTATTTACATTTGGTTTGGCATAAATTAGACATACGGTTGATGAGATATAGCAAAGAATGTGACATTTTCTGATGAAAAACTCTCCCTAGTAGTAAGTTTGGAATGTCAGGGGTTAATACACAAGCCATTGGCAGTATAGTCTCTTTAATCCCCTCATTTCCATTTGGTTTGATGTGAGTCTGATAAACGGTTGTCCAGATATAGCCAAAAAATAACATTTCTGAATAAATGTTTTCGCTAGTGGGAAATTTTAGAACTTCAAGGGTTAGTACGCACAACCGCATAAACAGTACTCGCCTAATTTGCATTGAGTTTTCTCTAGATTGGACAAAAGGTCAATCAGTTATTTCCAAAAATGTATTAAATTTAGAAACAAAGTCTCATTTCAACACAAAACTCCACCTGGTGGCAAATGTATGCACTTCAAAAACTCCAAATATGCCATGTGGCAAGTCCTCATTTAGTGCTTTAATATGAGCCAAACTTCAAACCAATCAGACAAATCTTTGAGTTATAAAAAATGTGACATTTTTTACATAAAACCTCCACCTGGTGGCAAAAGATATCCTCCAATATCTAATCAGTTCGGCCTCTCATAGCGGCAGGCGCTATGCTGCTAAAACTATCATATCCCCAGTTTCGGGATATAATAATCTAATATCTTGTGACAGAAATTTAAATTTTGGTGTGGTTTTAATTCAGAAGCAGCCATGTTTTTATCCTGTCACCTGACATTAACTTTCCTTTTATGTTTATGTCTGTGGAGCAGCAATACGGATAAAGTTCCAGTAAATATCCAGAATACTTTGTGGTCGAATATGGGTGGTTTTCCTCAAGACTCCTCTCTGACATGAGACAGAGGGAGTGGAGGGAGAGAATGAGCGAATGTGGGTGGTGGGGGTTGGGTCTGGTCCTGCTGCACTGTGGGAAAATCCCATATGCTTTTTTTCTGTCTCCCACTACTAATGGGATGTAAAACAAAATGGGATAAAACCATGAAAATAGCAATTATTTCAGGAAAACTTCAAACTAACAGCCATAGAAAGTAGACAAGTGAAGAGCAAGTGATTTAATTTTGTGTATTGGAAAAGAAATAAATGGAGTTTTTCTTTGTCCCTTCTGTTTGGTTATCAATCTCCACCTTTATCCCTATCATTTTCTGTATTTCTTTGGTTCTTTCCTTCCTTCTCTATCCACCCTGACTCTCTGACAAAGTGTGTTGACGAGTCTGGCGTCAGTCCCTTTCTCTTCAATCAGAACGTAGAGAGATTGTTTTGATTGCTCAGCCCACTAGCGCCAGAAGTCTCAGCGCCTGTTTCCTGTACACAGATTACTTATTCTAAAAATCCACTGCACTTGGATGTTGTACTCTCAATTTTCTTTTCCCCAATTCCAGAAAGGGACAGAAGTCTTTTTCTCTCAAACATATAGGATTATTTCTATTTTAATCTGGGAACCTGGTACTAAAACTCTTTTGGTTTAATTTGGGTCCTGACCTGTAGTGTAAAATAATAACAATGATAAAATGAGGGGTTTGAGATTACTTGTAAGATTTTACTGGTATTTGTATTGAAGTTTTACCAGTTATGTTTCTTTTCATAGTGTCCTATTAAAATGTTGTTTTTTAAAAGGGTAACTTTATGATGACGTGCCATTTTATGCGCACGCAGAATGAAAAAGTTTTTGAAAAACCTATTTGCACAAGTTATTTTTATTATGTTGTTTCTTTTTCCTCAAGCATGGAGCTGAACGTATTACAGTCGGTGTGTGTTTTTGTACATTCAAATGATTGTAACCAGTTCAAACTATAATATACGTCATCAGATATCACTACTATATACTTAAGGCCTATTTTGGGTGAGTTTGTAACCTGAGAACCACTTTTTATGCGGTCACCGCTGGGTTTTGGGGGAGTTCAAGTTTGGTAAAAGTTTAGACAGAGAGAAAGCTGTACATGTCTGTGTGTTTCTGAGAGCGTGCATGAGTATGTGTTCATAAATCACACACAAACCCATGTGAATGGCTTCTTTGTGAGAGCTGGCCTACTGAGATTTTAAATGATGGTATGAGCCTGGCAGGCTGGAAAATGTACTATGAATCTGGCATCTGGAAAATTAGTTACATGTATTTCAAACATTTGCAGGCAGCGCATTGCATTTTGAGTCTCATGTGACCATGTGTTTTAAGGAAGGAACATTACATGATCCATTTTTCAATAGTAATGACCTGAGCTCTACTTGTACTGTAAAGTAATTGGCATGCATCAGTTCTGTTCACAGTTACTAAACTCTCATTTCCACCAAAGGATCCGGTTCTGGCTTAGACCCGGGACTGACTTTGGTTGGTAAGTTTTATCTGGTGGTAAATGAGCCTGATAATAATACTCTATTTTTTTACATTTTATTATAGAGCACTTTTCAGGACACTCAAAGACACTTTAGAGCAGAACAACTTATAGGAATCGATAAAAGATGACAACAGATGCATCAGTTACATAATAGGATTACTTTTCAAACAACATTTTTTTAAGTTTCCCTCTCTCTCTCTTTCTATGTGTGTTGGTAATAAATAAAATGTATGCTCATAAACACAAATAACATTTTTTTCCTATAATATGTTCAACCAAAGCATAGTTAGACATCATATTTTAAATAGAAAGCTTCTCATCGAAAGCTTTTGTACAGTGAATGAATCAGGATGTGGATTTCTGCACTGTACAACATGAAGTCACTCCCTTTGATTTAAATATTTATAATTGGTCATTTTTTTGTATTGTATATTCTTGGCATCATTTTCAGTAAAGGATAAATATGTATTTCTTCCCACACACTATGATCCGTCTGCTTCTAAATGCCCTTAACCAAGGATGTGTGGGATTGTTAACACAAAGGGTTGTTCATGCGTTACTCCCATCCCTCCACTACAAGTGTTGCTGCTATTGAGTCACAGGATGGAAAGAGCTTTGTTAGAAGGAAGTGCGTCCCTTGTTTGGATTGGCTTCTCTTTGATTTGTGTAAAGGATTCTTGTCAGAGAATTTAGTAGAGCTATAGCAACTATGATTTGAGAGAAGCTTTAATGAAAATGGCCTAAATATTATAAGCTTTAGTTATGGGCACAACAGCCACAATCCACATGCACTGCTAGCACTGAAGGTTATGTAGCATTCACCATTAGCATATTGGGACAGCTCGTATCCTAAAAATAAGGGGATTATGAGAATTAATTTAATGTGAGGCTGCATGTTTACGAACACCATACAGATCTGTTTTATTTAATTTTCAATAAGGCTAATATTGAAGTGAATCTAAAAAAGGCTTTGTTTAAAATAATGGCAGTGGCTTCCAAAGCTGTTAGACTGTTCACTGAATTTAGCCCAGTTCAGGTTTGTTTCTGCTAGCAGCAGTTTAGAATTGAAAAATAAAGTCCAAATAATTATAATTTTATTCAATTCGCTTTGATCCAATTTAAACCCTGTTAAATCATACTTGTTACAATCCACATTATTCTGTAATTGTTTTGTTCATGCACAGGCTGGAAGACAGGAAAACTTTCCTTTTAACAGATGGAAATCAACAATAGAACCAAACTCAAGAATGATAATCATTTCTCTTTACTGACTGTCGGCCATTATCCAGTTCCATCATTTAGATTTAGAACAACAAGATTCTGCTATGTCATGCTGGCGTGGGTTCTTTCCGGGTACTCCGGCTTCCTCCCACAGTCTAAAGACATGCACCTTGGGGATAGGCTGATTGGTGACTTTAAATTGCCCATAGGTGTGAGTGTGCATGGTTGTTTGTCTATATGTGTTGGCCCTATAATGGACTGGTGACCTGTCCAGGGTGTACCCTGCCTCTCGCCTGATGTCGGCTGAGATTGGCTCCAGCCCCCCCGCGACCCTATTAGGGACCTAGCGGTAGAAAACGGATGGATTGATGGACATTGTCGGGCATTATGCTTTACTTGATCATCTTTCTAACTGTAGACTCCAAACTGCATTTAGATGGTCATCTACTTGTCTTGTAAGTTATATAACCATTTACTGTTTCTTAATATGATTTTCTCCCATAAGACCCCCCCCTTAAAAGAAAAGAAAATTGCAGAGGGCTTTTGGTGTAGCCTGAGTTCTTCATAAACAATAGTGGGTGTAACCTGGGTTTATTTAACTTCTTCATCTTATTGTTGTCTTTTTAAAATGAAATCATTGTGAAATTACCTCAGTTCTTTGGTAATAACAAGGGACCAACTTGAAGTTTTTTGTGGTCCTTGGAGGACCGGACCACTTATTTAAAATGCTGATAACCTAGGGTTATCCACGGTTTCTTAATATGAGCCAGTATTTCCTTAGTACAGCTTTAGCAAGGAATATTTACAGTTTTGAGTTCCAATTGAATCCTACTAATTAAGTTTAAGGACTACCATCTTGTCTTGGGGTTGCTATTTAGATTCTCTTCGATAGAAAAAGTGTAACTGAACTTGATTAAAAATTTATCTTGACTGGGTATCTATATACAGGAACAAGTGAATCTTTACTGGGTTTGGATAACAATCTGTATGCCATCGAAAGTCACTCATTATAACCTAGAGCCACACTAATTCCCTGAAGAAGTACAGGTCACCCAGCCGCCCACTCTGTCCTGAACTATTTTGTTCTGCCCTACGTAAAACTCTGTGCTGACGATAAAAATGATTTAGTTATACTGGCCCATCAGCCAGCAGCTTGGAAGACAAACAAGCGCAAGCATGGACACGCACACATACTCCCTGTAATACACACACTCTTCTCACCAGTCAGATGATTTTTTTCTTCTTCTGTTCTTTCTCTCTCCCACATAAACACACACACACACACACTTGCTCCGTGAGCGTCAGAGGGCCCCATGTATGTCAGAGTTTTATCCAAACACAGTTACGGTTGCTACATGCTACAATTATTACCAGATGGACTCGTGGGGAAAATTATATTAGGGCTGCTTTTTCGCTAGCGTACTGCACACCCTCCTGTGAGACGGAGATGGAGATATGAAAAAGATAGGAAGTGATAGTAAAGAGATATTTAAATCTCAGCAAGTGGCTTGTTTCCATTTTGTGTTTAAGCTGACTTACATGGCAAAAAAAGGTTTTACTGCATTTAATAAAAAAACATTTCTAATTTTATTCAGGAAAAAAAAAATTTCAGACAATATTTTCAATATTCCCATCGCGATACTATTAAACTTAGATGTTCAGCATTTGAATTATTCAAACAATGTGTCTTTAAACGTCTCAACATATGAAACTTTGCTTTAATTGAAGAATACAGGCAGTCAGATGTTCCACACAAACCAGTTGCCTGAGAAGCCTACAAATCACATGTAATGGCTACTCAACAAGATTTGTTCTCCAGGTCCTTTACTTAGACACTTAGACACTGGTTTTATTGTATAGTGAACTTGTTCACTTTTAGCTAACCATCTAGGGACCTGTTTTCCAAATTAGCTCATAAATTTTTGGTCTTAAGTTTCCTGTTTGTTTTCTAGAATTGGGTGACAAAAGCTGGCAGCGGCTCATTAATTCTGGCTGATAAGTTGACTGAGTCCATTGAGGTTTCAGGTCAGGTCAGAGTGTAAAATGCTAATATGATTGATTTTCCATCATTATTGACCAAGTCATTGCAACACTTTAATTCTCATATTCACATTGGTCTGTGTCCAAAGAGCACGGTTACCGAAAACTTGTGAAACAATGTTCCTTTCTGACAGAAGGATTTATCTTCTAGCAACATTTCTAAAAAAAAAAAAGCCATACCTGTTCTGTCTTTTTTTTTTATTTTTCCTAATTGACCCTTTGCTAAATCCTGACCTAGAAAGGTCCGGCAAGTTTCTCTTCCTGCACAAAATGTCAAACTGCTGCGTGCTGCACTTGGGTTTTGGTTTTTAGACAAATACAAAATATGGAAGACCTCATTGATATGGAAGCAACTCTGTACCATAATTCCAAATAAAATGCAAAAACAGTTTATTTTTTTTATAGAAGGAATCTGCATTTTTGACTCATAAATTAAATGATTGATCCAGATTATATTTTCATGCATTTTGTGACACAACTAAAAAAGAAAAGTGCATCCAATAGTTGCATCAAGGACCCGGTCAGGACCAGAATAATTCTTTGACATCACTATATACATTTTTTGAATTGCAAGATGGTATCATTCCTTTTTCACATGTCTACATATGTGAAAGGCATGTCCTGTCCTCATCTTATAGCATGTGTGTATTTTTGTCTCACATATGCCAGCAATGTCTGCTTGACATCTATTGCACTGCTAATTATAAAAAACATGCTCGGATACATGTCAGCCATGTACAGACACATGCCATCTCCTATCCGTTCTTTCTTTGAATGGTTGCTGATATGCATGCCCGCAAAGATAAACCCACACACACATGCACACATACATGCCAACACTATACGTAGTCTAAATCTCCCCAGGTCTTCACAAGCTAAATTCAGAGGCTTTGTGTCAACCGGGGACTTGACTTATAACCTTATCTTCTACAGCCACCACCTTGTAGGTTAGTTGTACCCATGTGTGTGTGTTTAGCTCTTCTCTGTGTATGCCTGCACATAATTCAGCAGGATTTGTTTCTAGAGCCTTTTCATTTGAACTAATGTCAAAGGTCGAAAGGTTTTTTATTAAAGTAATAATGGCGAATAGATTTTAATAATTTGAGACTTTTTCTAGTCATTTTCCTCTCTAACTTTATTTATGATCTGTTCTGACTCGAGCTGTATTTTAAAATGTCCTCAAATCTGAGGCGAGAGTAAGAGCTGGCAAACACATCGTGGAAAAATTGTAATCAGATATAAAAAATTATTTTTTCTTTTTAAGGCATATTTATTAAAGACTGAAATTGGACTTTTTTTCATGCCCCAGATAAAATAAAGCCTATATTTTATCTGGGCAGACTGTTAGTCTCTGGGTCAGCCAGGTCATCGCCCATTCTGTCTCTCTGTTTCTGAGGTAATATGACTCTCAGAGCGAGCATGGACCCTCACTATTTCCCTTATTATGGGATGCTAATTTCAGAAAAATACCAGTAAAATGTAAATAGATATGTATATTGAACCATCTTTTACACAGTATATGTTAAAACAAGCACAAATATTCAGGCAGTTTGTCTCATTTGTCCATAAAATGCAAATATTTAAAAAGCAGGTTTCCTGAACTGTTAATTTTTTTCACCAAATAGGAAAATAAAAGATGAGGGGCGAATGAAAAATTGCAGGTGATATGATCTAAACCTCTTGGCAAGAGCATAACTTCACTGTTATGCTATGCTGATCTGGTGTGCTGTGTTAATAATACCCTTATACACAGCACACCAAAGCTGTTAAAAGGTCTACAGTAGGTGGGGGTGGAATGGGGATGCATGGCATCGAGGACAGCTGTCTTGAGCTCAAAGGAGCTCATACAGAGTTACTAATCATCAATCATGGGGGGGGGCATTTTCACATGTCATAAACAGGACCTGTTAAGCCAACTTTTCCCTCACTACATGGGAAATCTTAAAGAGGTCCTGCTCCTATACATGGCTCCTCCTTTCCGGCGCCAGTCAGTCCAGAGTGATACCTTCTTCCAGGCTGGCAGCTGGTTGCATGCAAGAACGGACAGACCGATGACTCAGTTGCAACAGACTGAGTCGTCGTCAAGTCGTCCATGTTTAGCTCTGACGACTCTTCTTGTGGGGCAGCCTTTAAAACAAGTATTTCTGGATCTGTGACAGCGTGGCTCTTTTAGACGTGACTTTCACTTCCAAAAGCACCCAACCCAAATCCCCTTTCAGTGCATGAGGATCGCTTTACTGCAGAGCTACAGAAGTATATACGCTACAATACAAAGCACAACACACACAAAAAACTGTCTTTAAGGACATTTTTCTTTACATTGAGGGTTAGATTTATGTTGTTCTCATTTTTAATGATTTCCTTCTCTCAATATATTTTGAAAGTAAGCCCAAGCTGTTAAAATGCATTAAATAAATGTGATCATTTTAATTTCTAAGTCTATATCACATATCTGAATTATACCATTATTGTTAAAATGCGCAATGCATTTTACATCAGTGATAAGTTAAAAATGTCCAAGCTTCAATCCTGCCCAGTCCAACTCATTTTAGCACTTTATTTGAAGTCTTTTAGCACAACCAAAAGAAAATACTGAGGGGAAAAAGTAAATAAATTGATAAATAAATCAAAGAAACAATAAAATCAGATGAAGGAAAAGTAAAAATATAAAATCAAAATGCTTCAAGAGTGTCAAAATCTAAAGAAAAGCGGTGAGTTTGAAGAAGAGAATTAGAAACGGGCAAGAAGAAGGCCCATCTGACACGCACACAGTTTGATCAGCTTTTTACTATTCTGTATCTTTATATATGTGATACCTCTAAATTACTTCCTGAACAGAAAGAAACACCAAATCTTAACATGAGGGGTATTAACCTGATAAACTTTCTCATGAGGTCAAGTTTTCCACCTGTATCCTGCTAAATAAGTTTGGGGCAGCGATAATTCATCCCCTTGAAATGTCAGGAAGTGAATGTTATCAGTAGGTGAAGCACACATTGTGTGTGGTATTCCTCTATTGTTGGATCTGTTGCACGCCGGCTGACTGGATGTGTTTAAGACTGCCAGCTCAGCAGATGTGTGCAATAAAACATTAACAAGAACTCCACTGTGGAGCCCAAATATGAACACACTGGTCTTTCCCAGGCAAATTAAAACATTACTGCACACTTAAAAAAAAGATCAAATGTGTATAATAATTAATCATGGTTTATTTAGCTTTTTTATATTTATTAAATATATCTGTATGTAGATACAATATGAAGTAATCTTATTCATTCTGGGTTCGTACTGTTTGTTCCTTGTTTGGCCAACACAGAAAGACACACCAGCTGCATCAAAGACAAGAGATAAGAGCCGTCCGTCTATGTGTGTGTGTGAATGTGTGTGGACCTGTATCTTCACGTCTGAATCGCGTGCAGCCTGATTCTGGCCTGATTTGTTGGCCACAGCAAGTAATCAGCCTGTGGGCTCTGGCTCTACAGGAAAACACACACACTTTCTTTTTTATCCACATACACATAAGCAGTGTATTGTTGGCCAAGATGTCAGCCCTTATCTTCCCCCTCCTGATACTGCTCTGTCCAACACATGGAAGTTTGTGATATCATCTAGCCTTTGGTTCAGATTAGAAGCTGACAGTCCGTTTTTAATCATGGATATATGAGAGTTTGAAAACCTAAAGCTTTTTCTAACTAAATAACCTAAAATTCATGTGTAAGTATTGCGGATGTGAAAGAAATGGAACAAGAGACCAGTTCAATAATGAGAGAAATTGATGGTGGTTGCTGGGCAACAGAAAGAGAGAGGTTGTGAGACTGGATTAGCTGTGTCTCCAAATGTGAGACCTCTTGTAAAATATCGGTGATTCATCACAGCCAAGGAGACGTAGGAAATAATAACTATACGTCTGCTTGTGAACCAAACTAGGTACGCAAGATTGTTACTCTCTTTTGGTTGTTTTTAAGGATATATTCTTTATTAATGTAAAAAATATCGTTTAGTTGAAACAATGTTTCAACCTGCAAAGAAATCCGGAAAAAGAAAAAAAAATCACCTGCAAGGTACGTACAGTATATGTTGGTGTGCTAATAAACCGTGTGCTTAGAATGAGCTGAGTTTCCTAAGCCAAGGCACGGGGGCTAAATATATTACATCTAAATTATCATATTATATATGATACAACACTACATATTATATATTACATCTACATTATCAAGATAATGTGAAAACTGGACCTGAAATATATTTTTAAAAAACAAACAATGATAGTATTTATTTAACTTTGTGCACGGAGCCCTTATACGTTTAGAAATCTGTTCCTTCCTTGTAAAAATACAGTTTCTTTTTTTAAGTTCAGTTACTGGTAGAGATGGTGGAGGTCTTTCAAAACTGCCTTCATCACAAAGTGCTTTTTTGTAGCGCTAAAATGTACCAAAGAACATGTTTTTACTTGGGGAGAGTAAGAGCGTAACACCAGCAATAGTTTACAAGATGAAGAGCAGTAATTGTGAGAACAAAGTAGAACATTTTTGTGAAAAAAAAAACGTTATTTTGATATCTTCTCAAAATATTTAGGTTCCAAAACACAACTATGTATCCCTCATCACAACCCTTTGGAAATATGCCCATAGTTATTAAAGGTGTTGTTTGACTCCAGTAAATCAAATGTATTGTATCAGACTACAAAATAACTAAGTCATGATCTAAATTACTATGAATAAAAAAAGTGCTGTATTGATCAAGTCAAACCCATTTTTCAGATATTTGCAAACTCTAAATGACCTGCTAAGAAACTACAGATAAAACATTGGGCGGTATACCAAACATCTAGTTACTGTCCCTTTTTTAGATGGATGGATGGATGGATGACTTTAATACTTACAGGTTATTTTGTGATTGTGTTTCTACTGAAACCATAAAATATGTGCTTCTCTTTGAAACCTGTTAAGGTGTGTGTGTGTGTGTGTG
>JBAMIG010000003.1:15334398-15351744 GCA_037177335.1 Kiunga ballochi
TATTAAAAGTCTGACACTGGAAGAGGTTCAGCAAACATAACGGGTTTTTTTTAACACTTTTAATCTTCATAGCTTCACAAATTTAGATGAACTTTATTTGTTTAGGTAAACGTTTTGCCAGCAGTGCTTTCCTGCAGGTGTTACTAGAGTCTAAATTAATATCTAATTCCAAGACGGAGTCACCTTTTAGTCTATAATAAACTTGTTGCCGTCCTGTTGTGCAACACAGATAAAAACGATTCCTCTCTTATTTCAGGACACAGACCGTCGGCCCGTTTCCATCTTTCATGTTTGAGTTCTCACAGACTTCCTTGTATTTCATCTCAGCTTGTGTAATACTTTTGGCCATCATTCATGCAACCTGCAGGTTGTCAGTGACGTTCCAGTCAATGAGCTGTGAAGCTTCAGCTTGTGCCTCGTGACGTAGTTTATGGTAAATTTTGAGTTCTGCTTTGGATCATTTTTCTGATGCAGAAGCCAGCTTCTTTTCTCTTTCGTTGCCACGTGTAAGATGTTTGTATTCAGAGTTTACTGATATTTAGTGGAATTCTCTGTTTCACGTCTCCTGTTCTACACGTCACACAGAAACAGGATATTTCCACTAATAACAGTCAGAATTCAACAAATCCTGACTCATTTTCCTCAAAACACACATCTGGGAATTGTGGGAAAAGCGCTCATGTTTACTTCTGGAACATGTCATGAGAAGATGTTAGAAGTGTTAGCATCACAGCTACTCAGCAGCACGATGCATCATCATGTCCGTCCCCGCTAAACCTGCTTCAGCTACTTTGCACTCATATGGGAGCTTTGCTTTGCTGTGCTTATGCTTCTTATTCCTTAATATTAGTCATTTCTGCTGTTGGGAAGCTTAAAGGAAATGGATTTTTAATTTGATTCATACCTTTACCAGGAGTTGGTAGACACAATAGAACATTTAAAAAGTAACATCACATCACTGAGGTTTAGGCTTTAATTCTTCCTCCTCAAGTGTGAGTTTTAGAGAAGTATCCAGAACAGATAGAAAGACTGAGATTAAACATAAATTAGATCAATAATTGTGGAGCAATTCCAGAGAAATCTTCCTTAAATACCCTGAAAATTCAACCATCTAAGTGTATAATATCAGAAGATTCAGAGGAATCTGAGTTTGTAATAAAAAAGAGAAAATACACAGATGGTTTTATTTCTCATTATTGAGTTAGTTTTTTTTTAAGCTACAAATATTTTAGTGTTTTTTTTCCCTCAGTGGAAGGCTCCAGTCTCAATCCAGATTCTAATAGTCTGTCAGCTCCCCCTCAGGTGTTTGTAGACCTTATCATATCTTTTGTACTTCAAAGTGCTGCCGTTTCACCACAAAAACACTCCTCTGTACCGGAAGCCAAATCCTTTGGAGAGGCTACACCCAAAGCTGCATTATTTATTTACACTCATCAACCCTAAACCCACAGCTCATTTGTTTGTGTGTGGGCTGTCATTGTGTCTCTGTTTCATCATGTTTGCACACACATGTAAACTTTCCTACCTTTTCCTCCTATATTTCAGCTATTTTAGGTGTATTTCCTTGGTAACATGAGCATGATGTGTGGATTAATGTTTGGCTCTGGAAATAATTATAATGACATAAAAACAGAATAAATGCTAACAATTTAATGTGAAAATGAGTCAAGATGATGGATGAAAAAATGTCCATACGTTAATGTCCATATGTTAATCAAGTTTATCATTTGGTCCAATGTGGAGATACCTCTTGCTTTGCAAATATTCCCTCCCTCTCTTTAGATGTGAAAGCTGCCTTCAGGGAGGGTTTATCAGAGCGATGAAAGGAAGAAACCCCCCTCTCCCTTTCTCTTTTTTTAACATAAATGATAAATGCACCCCTGTGGCAAACAGATACCAATCATTTATCGGAGAAGTTGCTGCTGTTGTGCCATGTCTGCACTGTTCTCTGCTCGCCGGACTTTGGGGTTAAGCGACATTTCAGAAGGAAAGAATTGAAATAGACTTCAAAGACAGTGACTTGCAATTTTCTAGGATTAGACAGTAAAGCTTTGAAGGAAGCCTTTTTCATGAACCCTCGCTGGATTAGTTTGAGACATTACCATTACTTCCTGAATATATAGAAAGTTTTATAGCCAGCAAAATGTTAATGTTTAAAACCAGTGGATCAATTTATCAACCAAAAGCTTCAGTTTTTATAAAAAGAATGAACGCTGTAAATATTTATGCGGTGTCAGACACAGAGAGGCTGAGAGAGTCCAGTCAGCTGTGTGTCTGTGAGGACTTGTCTGATTTTACATCACAGCTTTAATTTAGCTGATTTTACCCAACGAGAAACAAGACAAGTCAGGATTTTTAGTTTGGAGGGAAAGCTCACTGAGTTTTTAGCTACCACAGAAATCCAGGACTTTGGCTGACTGAATGTTGCCTGCTGGGCAGGAAAAAGCCCGGCTTCCGAAATGTTCCTGATGTTAGATGCAGTATTATGGAGGTCGTACGTAAAAGGTAAAAATAAAAATACTGCAGCTTCACACCCAAACTAGCCCGCATACAAAGGCTATGAAATAATGACTCATTTGTCTTTCATTGAAAAGATTCCTCTGCATTTTTTCAGCTGTGCTGTTATGTATGGAAAACTGTATTTAGACCAATATAGGAACAGAAAGACAAGTCTTTCAGCAAAAACACGATAGATTATTTTAGATTGTTTATGTTTTCTATCTAAAATGTATTCTTTCTGATTAAAAATGATTCAGGACCCATATCCGGATATTTCCATTCTACGTTTCGTACCTGTTAGCTCATCACTCGTTGCCTGTTTGGAGCCAAACATTGTGATATTTGATAATCATATTTCATTTGCACCCCTGCCTGTAGGACAAAACTCCATCCCCAAACAAGGAAGCAAGAAAAGCTTTTTATATTTGTAAAGAGGGGTTGCATCACGTTGTCAGAAGCTACATCATGAGTAATGACAGAGCTGCTTTCTTTAGCCTAAAATAAAAACACACAGACTATCCACACCCACAACAACAGAACAGGAATGTAGATTAACTGGAAAACTCCACTCCTCTTCAACCAGCATACACCGTTTAATCCAGCAGCCCCAAACCACATCACTGTGTGTGGTCCTCTAATTACATATCACATGGAGCCAGTCTCCATGATGAAAGGTTGACTTTACGCTTTGTGCTTTGGTGTCAGTTCTAATATGTAAAGCAGATGTGTTTAATAGCAAAGCCCATCAGCGCTTGTGTTGTGCTGCCTGCTCGCATGGCTTTAGAGGCTGGATTCCCACTGGGGCCACCCGTACATGGGATGTGCTCCTGTTAGAGCACGAAGAGCCTGCTGGAGAAGCAGAAATCACAGCTATCTCAGAATAAGCGCCTTCTTTCCAAAAAAAGCAAGTAGAATTCCCAGAAACACAGCTTTTTACCCACGCCTGCAGCCTGGTAAATGGTGCTAAAAGCCCTCATGTGGAGGCTTGTGCTGTGTTTGTTGGGAAGCAGTAATCAGCAGCAGCAGAGGTTTGGCTAAGACTCCACAAGCTTTCGCTTCCAGCAAAAGCCGCTACTATCTGATCAGATCCCAGCCTTGTTTCAACAACTAGTTTGGATTATACATGTCATATCAGCAGAAAACCAACACATTCATACAGTGATTACATGCAGCGCACTGATGGCCATCAGAAAACATCTGAGCATGTTTTGTTTTGGCTTTTTCTGATTTGATTTTTCCAAAATGGACCAACAACTTAAGGTCTGGACGCGATAAGGTTGCGTCAAAGTTAAAGTGTTTTTTTTAACTGGTCCCTTTGAGGCACCATCATGCAGCGTGTATTATTTTTTGTATGCAGGGTTATATTGTTGAGATTAACTAGTAAGGAGGGGGATTCACTTTGATCTCCAAGTTGGTAACTGTTGAGTTTTCATTTTTTTCACTTGAGGTAGTTTCTCTCCAGGGTTTCTCCTTTCAGTTTTACAATAAACTGACTTTTCCAAGTTGAAAATGTCGTTTCCAGTGAAGCATCTGCAACAGCTGCGTGGACTTACACCTTCATAGTGTTACCTGTTAGTGGTGCTTTTCCAAATGGATGATCAAATGCTGATTTGGTTAAAAATGACCATGAATAGGTCGACCAACAACTTTAAATCCTTTTCTTTCCCTCTTTTAGTTTTTATTCTGGCTTTTTCACGGCATAGTAAAGCTAAAGCACCAACACAGCCACAAGCATCCCCCCCACTTCTTTCAGATACTGCTCCCAAATGTTGAGCAAAATGTTGCAGTGTGGCTTAAAACCACTTTGACATCATTTGACAGAGTTCCTCTCAAAGCCCAGTTGCTGTGACTGGACTGACTGGAGTTTAGAGATCAGTAACTCTGAACTGTAAATAGAAACAATCCTATGCAGCGCCTTGCTAAATGAGATCTTTGTTGTGTCAGGGCTCATTCAGCTTGTCTCCAATGGAACAAAGTCTTTTGTTTTTCAGTGCTTTCCATCCAGAGTGAAATGTTTTGTCAGCTATAGTGAAATAAATAAGCTCTCTAATTGCACAGAGCTGATTTTTGCCTCTCCAGAAATCTGCTTATGCGTCGCAGCAACAGAGGAGAAACATCTCAACTATTCATTTCTGCTTGAAAAAGTGTAATAAATTTGTTGGCTTCTGTGTGGTCAAGCTTTTCATGTTACATAATGACCCCCCCCCACCCCAACACACACACACACACACAAATCCCCCCATCTCCCCTCCTTTTCCATTTTGCACAAAAGATTTCACACAGACCCGTGCGCATACACACACGCCATCAGTGTGGCATGGCAGCTGTCCAGAGAGGGGCTCCGGTGTCGCTGGCTTTCAAAGAGCTCTTTGCTTGCTGTCCTTTTGATGGCAGTGAAGCAGAAATGCAGAGCGTCCAGCTTTGATATGAATTTGTCCCCGATTCTCCACACAGCACTGTGAAAAACAGAATGTACACAGTGGAGTATGGGACAGGTTTTATGTGCAACAGGATGCTTGTAGTTTGCTGCTAATGACTTGGTGTTTACTGCAGCTTTCCTGTAGATCTCATTATGTACAGTTAAAGCATTACCCCTTTGATTTGTGTAGATAAATGTTGTTAATCCAACATCCATGCAACACAACCAGCCTTTACTTATTATTTATATTTTATATTTATTAAAGTAGATGATGTTGAGACGTAATGGCAAGCATCCTGACGTCGCCTGAAACAAGAAGCTCTACTGTCTGATCATAAAAGATGTGAAATATTTTATTGCTCTCATCAATAGTACAATAGTACAGAGTAAAGAAAGAGCCTAAACCTTTCCTTAAACAGTTATTTTAATCTATCCCACTAATTTTAAGGGTTACTTGTCAATGTTTACTATCTTAATGGTAGATGAATGAGTTCTGAAACCAGTTTAGCCTGCAGGTGGACATCATGTATCTCTTGCTCCAGATGTTTTCCACAATGTGCTTTATGATGATAAACCACAGAGTTCTTTCTGCAGCAGGAAATTCTGTGCTGTAAGCTGAAGCGGGAAAAAATCCTTTAAAAATAAGAAAAATGTAAAAAAATGGCTAAAAGACAGACAGACAGACAACGTAGCCTATGATAATAACACAAACAGCCATATATTTATTATTAGATGAAACCAGTTTTAAGTTGTTTCTACCTTGTGAACAACAGATCTGTGCAGTTGAATGTCCTCTGATGTTGCTGCTTTTCGCTCATATTGATCTGATGTGAATCAGGATCTGAATCTAGCTGCTTTGCATCCAGTAGTTTCACTCCGTTTCTGACAGACTTTGTTCTGTTGGCATCAAACAGATTTGTGACATCGAGCATGTCGCGTGACCAATCTACAGTTGCGTTACTGTTAGCTACTGCCTGTGTGTGAGTGAGTGTGAGTGTGTGTGAATTCGGTGTTTTGGGCACTTCATAGGTACATTTTCTATTAGAAATGTGTTTTGTTACATTTGTTTCTGTCACTTTAAAGCAGAAACATGTTGATTTATTTTTTTTTATAAGAAATTGGACTGAACATTAAAAAAGGCCATTATCCTGTTGCAGATTAGTTTTCATACCATTTCTTGCTTCTGGATTTAAAAACGTGTCAGTGAGTGAGGAAGAAATGAATCCCACCACTGAGACCACCCTCTGGCTGCTCGTGTCCTCTTTAAACATCAAATCATTTCTCACAAACAATTTGTGGCTTTTCTTAAAACGCTTGTCGGCGTATCGGGACGCCGTTTTCTGTATTGAATGTCACACTCAGGCTCTTTGACAGGCTGAGGAATGCGGCACGTGTGTGTCAGAGTTACGTGGCACTGTGTCCGAGCTCAGAGCGGTGTGTGTTGCGAGAGGTATGTGAATTACGTCTTACAGAGGCAGAATGTGAAGAATCCTGCTGCCATTGAGAAGACCAGGGTTGTTTACTGACACACTCCTGCAACTGAGTGTGTTACGTACGTGTGTGTGTGGGTGTGTGTGGGTGGGTCTCTTCCTGGTAACAAACCTCTTAGAAGTAATTGTGAGTAATTATTGTGAAAGCTGTTAAACATCTGGTGTACATCCAGCTCTCTTTTCTCCCGAAGTGCGAGATGTTGTTCCTCATTTCCTCAGATCCTGTTTGTGTCTCGTCCTCCTTTTTAAATCGGATGTAGCATTTGTGTAAAATGAGCTTATGGGTCACATTGATGAACAGAACCATTGAAACTTTGAACCCCGCAGATTGAGTAGGTGTGACCTCGGCTCTCGCTGCTCTGTCATACTGACGTTTTTATGTTTACGCACTGGTTTTGCACTGTAGTTCTTCTCTCTAAGCATACTGCAGAAGTTCAGATCAAGATCAGACATTTTTTATGCAGCATTGTTAGACTTCTTAAATTACGAACCATCTCTGTACCATTTTTATGAACAAAGCTAAAAAAAAGACGTGAAAATTTTCTCCCCAGGAAAAAACATTTTGTTGGTAATGGTAAAAAAAAATGAAGATGAACCAGTGCTTTGTGTTTGTTTAACTGGTTTGTGTCACAATATCAGAATCCCTGACTCACTAAACTGACATCAGCCATGGTTGTATTTCTGTACAATGGCTGTTCTGGGCAAAAGAAAAAGTGGCATTTAACAGCACTGGAAACATGACTCATACCTGCCACCCTGTTAAAATACACTAATATGGCTCAACATTGTAGTGCAGGGTGAGGGTGGGGGTAGTCCACATATGACATTTACAATAAAGTAAGGCAGAGTGAATCAGATAATTTTTGGTGACTGCTTTAATGGCTGTAATGGTTCTGGCTCAGTTATCTGAGTTTTAACGTGTAAAGCTACTCGCATATCTGTGTTTTACTGAAACCCTCTGTGTTTGGTTTATTTGCGGTTTCATCAAACAGTCTGGCTTCATGCGTCACAAAATAAAGCACAGGGAGTTTGCTGAAGCGGTGGCGTGTGCGCGCTAGAAGCAAGTTTAAACTCTGGCCGACGGTAGCTGATGTAAGCCATATCTGCGCTTTTATTTTTTCTGTAACTCTCATCCAACTCCTCCTCTTCCTCCTCAGGAACGCTGTACAATCTAAAATGCATCTAAACACAAACTTCTACTGAAAACTGTATTTCTGTAGAATTTTGTGAAAAGCTAACTTTAGTAACGTCTGATTTATGAAAGCTTTTGTTCAGTCTCAATCCAGCTCAGTTAGTTTCATCGTCATGTTTTAACCACATTTACTGATGAGTTCTGTAGGATTCCTCCATGCAGCAGAGAATGGGATAAATGATCAGATTCAGTTTAAATATATCTTAGCAGAATATTTAAGAACACAGTGAGGATACACACAGTGCTGTGTTGCAAGAGCCTCTATGTCAACATAGCTTTTTTACATTGGCAGGAAACTCCCCCATAATCTGCTGTGAAGTAATGATTAAACCATTTAATCTGACTGTGTAGAGTCTGTTTTGTGGACTGTTCATTATATCTACAATATGTCAGTGTTTAATAACTGTTAATGTTTTGTGTTTCCTCATCAGATTTGGGATATGAGTGATGATGAGAGCATCTGAAGGCAGCAGAATGTGACCCAAAGGACCTCACACATCCACACTTTCCTCCTTTATGGCTTTCACATCTACAAAGGACCAGCGCTTTTTATCAGATACAAGCTGGGCCAGAATAAATACAAACATGTCTGATGTAGGAGCTTCTTCCTCACTGTAATGTTGTGTTTACGCAGCTGTTGTATAGTAGATAGTATGTATCTGATATGTTCACCTGTTTACTCTAACTAATCACTTGTATTTCCTGTGAAAAGGATAGACTTTGTGTTTAAAAATGCCAGTTTTAATGTCTCCATCAACATATTTAATGTGTTTACTGAAGAGGCAGTTGGTAAGAAACTGAAAACATCTGTTCGCTTATTCAGTTTGGGAAAAAGCTTTAGATAAACCATGAAAATCTAAAAACTATTGATCCCTCATCTTCCTGTCTGCTACCAGAGACTGAGATAGATGGAGTGGAGCTGATTGGACGAGCAGCTTTGTAATGATTCCTGTGAGAAAAGCTGCATGCAGATGTTTCTGGACATGACCTGGAGGGTAAAATGGAGAACCAGTGGAGTAACTGGTGTTCATGAGGGGTTTGTGTTGATGCATGTTTGTTGTTTCTTTTGTTTGAACATTTCCACAAATTCTATATAAACTTTAGCAACAGCAGGACTATTCACACAATAATGGCATGTCCTTCACACAATTTCAGCCTTAAGTGTTAGAGAAAAACACATAAAACACATCTCATGTACGTTTCTTTCTCATCATTTTAACAAAGGGTTGGGCTGTTTTTTGGAAACCGGTTCCTCTTAAAGCTGCATTCTTCTATAAGTATTCAACCAAAAACTGGAATAAAATGTACTTTTAATTAACAAATTGCTTTAGATGATTGTGATTTATGTGAAATGACCATCTCTGCAGTTTGTAGGATTTCTCTAAATGCATAAAACAAAGAGGCCAGCAAAGACGGTGGTTTAAAAGCAGTTTATTGTTCATCAAAGCTACTTTACGTACAAAAAAAGGTGGCCTGCCAAAACCTTTTAGTAGGAGACACAGAGCCACAAATCATTGCTTCTTGATAGAAACGTTCTTACAGTTCAGATTATTACCATCACTAAGTACATGCTACTTCCACTTCAAAGAAGAAACTGGAAAATGTGGTGCAGTCAGAGCAACTCCTGTTTGATTTTTCTGCTCAATATTTAGCTTGATTACAGATAAAGATTCACGGTTAATTCTAAGTTCTTAGATCATTTCATCAAATGGCCTCAAATGTGCCGATGTGCTTTTCATGTAGCTCAGTTTTTTAAACCTGTACAACAGGACCCATCATTTATCCTGCTTACATGTACCTGGCAGCTAGTACATGACTAACAAAGTTTTTATATTTATATATCATTATTAATTGAAATGATTCAATTAATGCCTGCTATGCATACGGCTGAAAAGGTTCCAAATAAAGTATTTGTTCAAATGTCTCAGGAGTCACAGGACTGAGTACAGGTTAAATGATTGGAGGACAATGGGAACCAATGGAAGTAGCGATTGTCAGCAACATGCCTGTGGCTTGTTGTGGTTTCATACGTTTACCGTGTTCCTGCACTTGAACCTTTACTCTAACAAGACAAACTCTACAGACAAAAAAGATCAACTTTTTTCCACAAAAAAAAAAAGAAATGATTACAATATAAGGACAGGGAAAAACACAATTAAATAGCTACATATCATTAACAAATTAATTGTTCCTCAAAAAATACCTACGATTTTTTCTCTGTACATTCGTTACGCACAGCGTAATGATGGTCTTATAGTTACCTATTATAAAAAAGTATTTTTATTAAGTGATTTTCCTACAGTGTGTAGGGAGTGTGTGCCAAAACAGAGCACCTCCTACCTACTGGGTGGTAGTGAAATGATAGCAAGAAAGTAAATAGTGATAGAAAACAAATCCTTAGGACATTGAGCCCCTTTCCCTCTTTTTTCCCCCTTTCAGCCTGATGCTTTTCTACACTGGATATTAATCAGGGCCAAATAGATCTAAGGAGGGGCTAGGCGCTGCTGTGAGACCCTTAATAGACTGAACTTCTAACTCACAGCTTTCACTTACAAAAGCACAGCTCCTGAAGCTCAGCCTCCCCCCTACCCCCTCCCACCCCAACCTGTCTGCTAAAACTCACCATCCCACCGTCTTTAAACAGAAAACACTTGGAGACAATTACGTTTTTTTTTTTCCATGAAACGTGGGGCCGTAAACCTTCTGAAACTTCTCTCATCAGTCCTGATTCTGTTGCATCGGTTCTGATAGCTGATCATGGAATGTGTGGACATTTTAGGAAAGAGAAAACACCTTTCATGCATGAGTGGTATCACAAACTGCCTAAAAGTGGACAAATATAAACCTTTTCACACGGTCTGCTTTGACAACCCAGTTCTCTCAAACAAGTCTAAGCGTCCTTGAAGATGTTCTGGCATATATTGTGGTTGTTCCTTTATCATAATACGGCTGGTCTGCAGTAGGGAGGGAACTCGCGGACGAGCAGCCCTGTCTGGTTGTCGGCTCCGTCTGTTGATGTGGAGATAGTGAGTGTGAATGAGGCCGAGGTTAACCTCGGTACTGGAGGAATGTATGACACCTCGGTGCAAGAGTTAAACTCATATCTTTGAACTCCAGCAGTGTGGCGTTACCGCAGACAAAAAAAAAAGCAATTCTCTTATGAAACACAAAAAGGTCTGGACACCAAGTCAGAGCACATAAAAAGCATCATTCGCCTGTTCTCTACAAAGTCTTTTTACTGACTACCTTAACTGTTTTAATTTAAGACACTAACATGTTAACAAGCCATTATCTCTAACTCTTAATATTCACATTCTCCCAAAAGCACCTTGCCTGCAAGATTTTTACCAAGTGCTGTGGTAAGCTCTGTGGGTAAAGGTGAGAGCCAAACAAATCGCACTACTTCAGACAGATACATTAGACAAAAGACAGATTTGTGTCAACCTGGTGTCACCTCAGTCATGCTGAAGGTTGTAGCATCCTGTACCACTGATGGATCAACATCTTAAAGCCTAAATGAGCTGCACATGACAAAGCCAACCTAACACCAAGAGGATCACCGCTCTGCTGCAGGAATAATGCCTTAGAGTGCAAGATCATTCAACAGAGCCTGTCCGGAGGCTGTTCCACTAAAGGTGTTAGTTACCACGCTGAGATTAATGGAAAAGAAAAATACAAAACTGTAATTATAACAATAAAAATAATCATATGGAGTAAAACTGACCCAGCAGTGAGTGTAGTGTTTGTCTGGTACTGACAACAAAAGAACAACTAATGTCAGGATGTAAAAGGTTAATAGTTAAGTTTGAAATGCTAAAAACGCTAATAGATACCAGCTATTACAAAACAAAACATGCATCTGTAAAAGCATTAATTTACCCTTAAAACCTTGAACACATCTTTCAAACCACAGTGTGTTGGAGAGGGAGGGATGGTTAACAGGGTGGAAGCCAGATATATTTACAACACCCAAGTAGAGTCACAAAAACAAAAGGTGTTTTTCACTCATTTTCTCTCCTCGGGAGAAAGCAGAATTATTTTCCCTCCTTTTTTTCTTTTTTTTTTATAAACCACAAAATGACATGCGGTATCATGTATCATCTAATCACTGTCAGCAGTTACACCCATGAAACCCATCAAAGCACATAGTTCAGCAAAGCCCAACCTTCAACAGTCAGGTCCCAATCTCCTCTCATCATGGCTGCAATGTCCATTACCACCACATTTAGCTGCGTGTAAACAGAGACGTACCAAATTTATACGCTTTGATACAGATATTTCAAATGTTGGATTTAATTTATGGTGGAGCTATGACTGAAGGCCTGGGCAGTAGAATGATTTATTATAGCAAAACTTTAGTTTTAAAATGTATACTATTGTCTTTCAATATTTCCTGAGCAGTAAGTGAATTTAACTATCGTACTTTTAACGGTACAGTATCGACAAACACAAGTTTAAATGTTTTTAGGAAAGCAGCACAAAAGGGTTTACTTTAAATCAGCATCTACAGCGATGCGTTACTGTTGAATAGTTTGCCCATCTCATTTATCAGACCAAATATGTCCTAAAAGCATGAAGTGGAGGAAGTGGCTACGTGACCTACTTTCCAGTAATAATTCAAATAAATAAGCTGTGGTGAATTGTTCTCAGTAGGCTTTAAAGAAGATTCAATGGAGATCAAACAAAGGTTGAAGGATTACGAGACGGCTTACTGTTGGTTTGTGTTTTTAAGTTGGGCATTGATAAACATCAGTGTCTGAGGTTTCTTTGGTAGCACAGTCAGGTGGTTTGTGATTGTTTTCCAAGAAATGTTTCTCATGAATCTTTTTGCTCAAACACCACACATCTCTAACGCAGAATCAGTACACAAAACTACCGTTAAATGAAAAAAAGGAGAGCGATATAATTAAACGAATGTCTTTCCTCTCTCCGTTTATGTACAACTAACTACAGACACTTGCTTGGCTCCAAGCTCTTGCAGGGATGTACGACTGGAAGGGCAAGCTGATGCTCCAGTTGAGATCCGTGTTGAATCCTCCTCAGTTCTGTCTACTGTCTGGCATTAGCTATACCAGAGAACAGAAGGGAAAAGTCACCGTGTTTTTATTGCTTGGTTGATCCTCTGTGAGTAATCAGGCTTCAGGGTTTTGACAGTTTTTTAAGCAGACCAACAGGCAGGCATCCCTCTCTTGGATGCTAGTGACAGATTGAAGTGGTGGGGCATGGATGTTGGAGCAGGGATGATGAGTGAGCTGAGGAAATTGGAAATTCCTTCCTCTTCAGGAGATGACAGAAGGGGAGTGGTTGTGATTGACCATGTGACTGTTGGGAGAGGAGTTTGGGCTGCTGCCGGAAGAAGGAGGACTCCCCTTGTTTTTGATCTGCTCCCAGGTTTCGCCTAGCGCCTTGGCAAAGTGGTCATCCACCGATCCTGTAATGGACACAGAGTTGGTGGCAGTGGGCTCCTGTTCCTTGTAGTTCTTCCCAAGGCTGCGACGGAAATGTTCTTCGATTACAGGATCACAGGCTGTGCTGGCTAAAGACAAATTGATGTTTTTAGTTACCGTACTGATAATGACCAGTGGAACATTGCAGATGTTTACCAACATAAACCATGGCCTGAAATCTTTTTAAAACACTGCTAATGTGCATTTTAGATCACTGGAAAGATCCAACTCACTTTTCACAGCATCTTTTTTCCTACTTAATATTACATTTCACTGTTAACCTCAATGACATCATTAATATTTCACTCTGATCATAAAAAGAGTTCATATAAATGTATCACACAAAGGGCAGACAGATACTACATGAGTTAAGCCCAAAGTGAATTTTAAAGTACAGAGATAACAGACAAAATAGGAAATCCAGTAGGTTGAGGTTTTAGGACAACTGATATGCCGTAAACAGAAACTCCTGAGTCTGGATGTGGAGAATAATATGAGTCGGACATGCTTGCTATACTCACGGCTGATTTTTCTGTAAGTGAGGTTGGAGCAGCCGTTGTGAGAAACTGGACAGCGAGACAGGTTGCAGTTGCGATTGTTAGCGGGGGCGCATGTGATCACAGAAGGCCGATTCTGAAACAAAAGATGTTATGATTTTAGGTTGTTTGTGTGCAGGTAAAAGGGACCTGCTGTAAAAAAGTCCATGAGGGGTGAAACCCAAAAAGACAGATTTCCATTTACTGTAAAGATAACAAAAGAAGAGATTTTATGGAAAAAGATACACAATCATTAAGATTTTGATACATTTTTACTGTCAAGTCATTTAAATTTTTTTACCCTTCTAGTAACAAATAACATGAGGTAAACAACCCAGGTTAAGGGCTGTGCTTTACCTGCTGACGTTCCACTGCACTGACTGTGTGTGGCACTGTGGCCAAAGCTGCCGTGTTACTGCGTGTCGCCTCCATCATGCTGTTTTTGGTAAGTGCCAGTGGCTGGTCCATGCTGGCTAAGCTAGCCAGGTGATGATGATGATGATGATGATGACTGTACAGGTGGTTGCTATGGACTCCTAAAGTTCCAGGCACCATCACACGCTCACTCGGGCTTCGGCTGCGGTCCTTTGTTATGGGGGAATTACGATAGTCACCATTGGGTTTCCTGACAAAACACAAAAACAGAAAGAATGAATACTTTATTTATTACATGTATAAAAATACATCATTCATTAACCAGACTGTTTTAGACTCTTTAGAATGAAAGATTTCAATTATAAAACGTGTAATCTGATGGAATATAAATGAAAAACTCAGAGGAACATATACAGTATAGCAGAAAAGATGAGGGAGACCTGATGGAGAGATGAACTGAGAATAAAATAAATGTGGCTACATGAGAAACACTGTCAGACACTGGAGGATCGGAAGGGGGAAAGAAGCATTAATTTCTAAATGAGGCACATACACAAATTGTGCACGTTTCTTCTCCGGATACAAACCGGTTCTGACAAGCTTCGTCTGTGGTAGTGAGGCAAGGGAAACTCTCCTAAATTTATTCCAAGCTTATCTCTGCACATGGAGACAAATTGGCATCGAGTTCAAAGCTTTACAGTGATTTCCTCAGTAGAGGAAAATCCGCTTTATCTGTGCAGTGAGCCGTCTGCAACCTGCACCTACCTGTGTCTAATAAAAATGCTGAAAATCCTGAAAACCTAATGCTGGCTGAGAGTTTCACTCCTTATTTGATGAATCTGTAAGTTCATGTTAATAATCCATCTTCTTAATGTTTTCTCTTTTTTCCATTTCCACATTAACATGAGCCAAACAATAAAAGGATAAAGAAGCCAAGCTGGTCACTATTTTATACATGGAGTTCCCACCACAAAGACAAGCTTCCATTCTCTACAAACTGTGAAATCATAATATAAATCAGTGAATCAGCAGCTATGATAATGACAAGAGTTTAAAGTAAGAGTTAAACACAACACATATTTGGTCTTTTTTAAGCTTCCACAGTAACTATAAAACTGTATGTTTGTCACACAGAATTTAAGGTTGATGCTGTGCAGACGTGCTCACATTTTAACAGCTACTAATCATTTTGGTCTAGTTTCTTTGTTTCTGTGTATGTGCACGTGTGTCTGTGTTTTCCCACCAGTCTGACTAACTGAGGCCCACTTTAAGGGAATCAACACTTAGTAAATGTTTTCCAATTACTTCTTACTCGTCACCACAATAAACACCCCCCATATCATCTATCTGTAGATAAAAACCATACGTCATCATTATTCCTACAAAAGGCATACAGTATATTATTTAGATACAGTCGAAAGCTTAATTGTGGAGGCGTTTTCTTGCTAAAGTGATGTGGAATTGAAAATATACAACATACTTAGTGGTGAAAAAGCAGCAGGAACCCTTTAGGGTCTCTTTGGATGCAAAACAACAAGTTCAAGCTAACAGTAGTAGATCCATGTGACCAGGCAACCTGGCTGATGCGTTAAGCATCTGGAGTCCACAGCACCACACTCCACAAATAACACAGAAAACAGAAAAGCAGAGAGGAAGAGGTGGAGAGAAGGAGCTGCATGTGAATACGGATCTTTAGTTTGTGAAAGAGAAAAGTCGCTAGTTTCCTTACATGAGCAAAGACCCCTCTCTTTTTGTCTCTTTCTTCCATTTCTCTCAATCTGCAGCAAACTTCCTGAGGGTTAAGAGAGGACTAGACTTGGCAGCACTTACATAAACCCTGGCTGACTGTTCACAAACATGCTGATATGTTTGCCCTTAATAGTTGCAGTAAACAGCAACAGATTGTTTACTACTACAATATTTTCTTTTTAGATAAGAAAAAATGCCATATCATTTTTAGAAGCAATTCCTAAGAAAAGATGCAAAGCAGCTGATCGAGATCTTCCATAGCCTCACTAAACCGTCACCACGGCATGCTTGTATCTCCATACAGGGGGTCTGTCACAGGAGCCAGTGAATGAGTTCAACAAATCCATCTAATGAATAGTGGAGCTGTCGAATCCACTGCCCACACTTGACTCCCCCTCATCTGATTCCCCAGCATTCATGTCACAGATCAGGTTTTAAAAACCCACTCTGTCTTTTTGTTTTGGTCTCTTTACTCACCTCTCAATTATCATTAAGGTCACAGTTAGGAGATGGGGGTGGACGGTAAGGGGTACACATGACACAAACGAGGTGTGTGTGTGTGTGTGGGGGGGGGGTTTGAACTGAAGAGAGTTAGTGGCTCTAAAACAGAGGAAGATAGCTCAAAGTGGTGGACAGACCAGTGTACGAACAAGCAGAAGAAGCAAAAGGCAGCTTCTATCAAACACTGAATATGTTGTAAACGTGAGATTAAAACCATGAAAGCTCATAAACATTTTTGACAGCAGGAGTCATTTTTGGTGAGAAAACACTTGCTGGTTTATATGTGGAAGTTCTACATCTTCCACAAACTGTAATACAGAGTATGATCGTGAACTCCTTGGCAGAGTGAAACAAAGAGAAATATCTGTTTGATTCTATTTTATAAGAGTCTGGGTTATGTGCACCCTGGCATTAGTGGTAGTCACTGTGGTTAGGACTTACTGTAAGAGCCTTCATTTAAAATACAGGGTTAAAAATCCCTCAACACAAAGTAGTGACATAACTACAACAATATTAAACTACTCAAATCTGTCATTAAGTTGTCCTTTCATTTACCATTTAAATGAAATCCTGTCTTCAAGTAAACCTCAAACTAAAGATTGTGATAGTCTGAGGGATGAAGAGCACTGTTATTTCATTTTCATCAGTGGAATACAAAAGAAAAATAAATAAATGAAACCAAAAAACTACTAATAGAAGTATTTTTTTCCTACGTATGCCAGGTCCGAGTATGGAAGGATACATTTTTGGAGGTTTGCTTTATTTTGTTTTGTAAACAGATGTGAGTACTAAATGTGATTCTATTTTCTCACAGTTTTACACCGAAGCCTACAGAAGAATTCTTGCTGGAGATCTCTGGATGGATTCACATCCTATTCATTTCAGAAATAAATTTTAAAAGATGAAAAAGAGATACACACAGGAAACATCTGGAAAGAATCAAGGTTTGTAAAGAAGACCCCCCAAAAAAGGGAAGGGGGAGAATTGTGGAAGAGGATGAAGGCTCAACCACAGGTTGTAACCAGAAAACCAGAACCAAGCCTTACAGGGTGTCCAAAACACACACACACACAAAATATATATATATATATATATAGTCAATTAGAGGATGTAAATCAGTCTTACTTGCTTTATTTAT
>JBAMIG010000003.1:15371182-15390353 GCA_037177335.1 Kiunga ballochi
ATATATATATATATATATATATATATATATATATATACTTCTTTTTAGCAACTTTGATCCTTTTTCTACACTAGAAAGTTTGACTGTATCTCTGCGAGAAGCCCTGCAATCCTTCATTTCATTTTTGGTTACTCTGGTGAGCGTGATCAAAATGAAAAGAATGTAAAGTATGTGTGGTCAACACAGCAGTGAGTAAAGGTTACCTCATTAAGACAGCAGAGTTTTACATGAGCAGCAGGGCTGACATTTACAAGAGTAAATGTAGGATCTTGTTTCTTGAAAAAAAGTATAGATTGTTGTGGATTCCCTTTAATGTAAGTATCTTATGAAGAATGAAAGGTTGAGAAGAAGCTGAAGTGATTTTTTTAATGCAATACCGGGATATATAAACTATAAACTGTAGATTATCTTATCCTACTATCTAAAAAGGTACACGGCTGATTCTTAAGCAATCCAAAAAAAATTTAAATAGTTTATTCTCACTCCTAAATTGGTATGTACCACCAGATTAGGGGCCCGTTGCTTCTTTCAAACATAGACCACTACCTGAAAGCACCACTTCTGGGCCTTCTGTGTTTTCAGTAAGGACATGTAATGATAATTAAACAACTTATTTAATATTTACTCACAAGATTTTATCAGCCTTTTATCAAAGGTGATGCATGCTGATGGTGACTCTGCAACTGCAAAATCACCTTTATTCCATATAATAAAATGATAGAATTTCAACTTTTTAAACTTCAGGCATTGTTCTCCAAATTTTTGTTTTTTAAGTCTATTGCAACTGCAGTAATTAATAAAAGTGCAATAAAGGTAACACTATATTGTAACCTTTATTGATAAGTGTAGTCATTTCTGAAAGATTAGCCTGCAGTTTCAGGTTATAAACCATCAAGTGGATTATGTAATGAGATTAAACAGTCATTTCAAAGGTTAGTGTCAGCTAACTATACTCTTGCAAACATAAAGAGATAGGAGTGTTGATATTTGGCAAAAGCATTCCAACAAGTTACTAGTAGAACAAATAACTTTGTTCATGTCTGTAATTCTCTTATCTAATTATTTCCATTTGAAAATATTCAAAATACAAAACTGCTTGATATTCCCCCCAATGCTAGACAGTGAAATATCTTGCTGGCAGAGCAGAAGCATTAGCAGGTGTCGAAATGAGGGACAAAAATACATGCAGCTATCTATAACGTTCAGTGAAGGACAGAAATGACTAACATGAGTCAAAAGATAATGAAATATCTCCTCTTTACATCATATGTAAAGAGGAGATATGTCTATCCCATACATGTTAATGGGTCCAGCTTCACATCACAATTTGAAAATAAGCATATTTTAATTTCACCAAAAACGAAGCTTAAATGTGGAATCATTTCTATTAAAAACGAATGCAAAGTAAAACTGGTGCAATTAAAGAGAACAAGGGATTATTGTTTTCAAGAAGAACAGTCGTGACATGACATTTGACCTTTGATCTAATGACCATTCTGACCTCATAGACCTTGGGTCCTAATGGCTGTCTGCTGAACCGTAACTCGAACAAGCATTGAAGATGACATGACGCGTTTGTGCCTGCATGTGAGCATTCAAGTGTGTATGCAATGATTATCTGATAAATTCGCAGAACTAGGGCAAAAAATGTTTGTAAGGTTATGAAGAGATGAATGCAGGTCAAATTAATGGAAAACCAGATTAACTGATGTAGGGGGTGATCATTAGTGGTGGACACTTAAAGAACAGCTGCAAGTTGGAGTTAAGGGTAGTATGTTCCACACAGTAGAGTTTTACTGACATCAATTACTTCATGCTTTGGTCAAGGACCATATAAAAACAACAGTTTAAGTATGACACATTTTTTCAGCCAAGAAAATAGATGTTTGTGATGGAGTGGTGACCAGTCCAGGATGTACCCTTCCTCTAATCTAGTAGCTACAGGAATAGGCTCCTTTACTTTAAAAGGGAAACACACACCACATAGACACATATAATCTGACCTGATTAGAAGGAAAGATCAGCTCCACAACTAATGCTCTAAGGCCTTGGCCAATGGCACCTATTCGATGCCTAATGTCGAACAGTAATGTAGCTCGCAAGGAAAAAGGCAATAACCGTGAACACCATTCACAGGTTTCGCACTTAAACCATTACTCAAACATGTCACTACAAAAGCAGAATAAAAACTTGCATACAGTTTTGCCATAATGCTGATGTTCAGTTTCTTTTTCAACACAACATTTAATCTCACTCTCTGCCAGGCTGTAGCATTTTAGTTCAGCTCCAGCTAAAATGATGACAGAAAAGCAAGAAGCCCAACAAAAAACAGCAAATTTTCACATTTTATCCACTTATTAAATACATTTATTGAAGATCATTAAATGTATGACATTAAAAAGAACAACTTATCAAAGTCTGTTGTAACGGTTTTGTCATAATGAAGCCAGCAATCATGTTAAAATGGTTTGTGTTATTCAACACAAGCTTCTTTACAGCACAATAGAAGTAGGAAAGCAGTGCTGATAAAGAAGAATTTTCTACTTGAGACTCTTTGACCCACAGTCAGAAACTGATAGCCGGCAATAATTCAAACAGTGTTATCATAGAACCACATTTATCTGTAAAAAGTCAAGAAACACCGATAAGAAAAGCAATAAAACACTGACAGTTTCTGACACAATAGAACAGTCTTTAAATGCAAGTGTTTATGATTTTTATTATGTGTTCTCAAATTAAAGCAAAGGTAACAGCCGCCCTGTGTTGGGAAGCTCCACACTGTCCTACACAATAGCTTTGCTGCTGAACATTAATCCCAGCCTGAATGAAAGCTTAAAAGCACATTTATTAAACAGGTGCACCTTGTCACCTTATGAGTAAGCAATCTGCTGTAGAAATATAGGTAGAATTTTTTTAATTCAAAAAGAACTTAAATGTGTTTTTCAAAAGCTTTATTTAAAACACAGCTGCACAGAAGCGGTTTTAGAAAACACACAACTAAGAAAGTAACTAAAGTATCTTCCTTTTTTAAAAAAAAAAAAGATTGAAACTTCAATATATTACACATACTAACAAAAACAGCACAAAGAGATGAAAAATACATAAACAGAATACAGAAGTTACACTTGTATGAGTGTTTTTAAACACTTGGTAATCAACAATGAATGTATGATAGCAAAAAATCTTTTCTCTTAATCTCTTCAGATTGAAAAGAAGAAGGGATCATAGATGCAGAGGTATATTGGAAATTTGGGGGTGAAAATACATTTAGACAACATTTATTCCAGTGATGGGAAAGCCCACAACTCAATGTTTCATCCTGATTAATATCAATGTGTCATTATGATGAACATTACAACAGACTGTTAGATTATTTAAATTGAATCAATCCTTTTGAACCAGGAATAATCTAAGACAGGAGTGTCGAACTCCAGTCCTCGAGGACCGGTATCCAGCAGGTTTTTGTTGTCTCTATTCTGCAACACAGCTGACTGAAATTAATGAATAGGTTGACATGAACCTGTTGGATCCATTTGCATTTGCATCAGGTGTGTTAGTGCATGAAAAGAGCTAAATCCATTGGATACCGGCCCTCGAAGACTGGAGTTTGACACGTGATCTAAAACCTTCAGAACAGCGCCCCTAGGGGCCTGGAGTTGCCAATCATTGATCAGTTCCCTGGATTTTGGTAGTAATTTCAGCTGTGCAATGTTAGACATTCTGCACATCTTACAAAGATTGCATGGATATGCTTCTCTGCCTGCCATCTGGAATTTCCTACTGAAAACATGCACCATCATGAAGGGAAACGTGCAATAGACAATGTGCTGCCTGGCAGTAGAAGTCATTTTCAGCAAGAATGAATGCAGATTTGCATCTGCCCCAAACAACTAAGTGGTTTAAATAAACACAAGCAAATTAATGTCTTTAAATTTACTTATCTCAAAATATTAAGGCGGCACAACCAGACCAAAAAAAATGGTCGAACTCCTGTGAAATGATAGCATCTCTTTATGTTGTGACCAGTAATATTACTTACACATCCAAGACAACACTGTGTTCAAATTTGAGCCCATTAAACTTCTAAATCTCTCTGCAAACAAGCTGTGGAGGGAGGATGTGATACACAGAGGGATCGGGCTCATTATCTGCATGACTAACTTTCAGTTGTTAAACAGCCGTATCATGTTACACATTGAATCTGGACGGGCTGTGGAGCTAACGTACACCTTGCTGAAAACACTCCACCCACAAGCAAACTCAGAATAGTTTGTTCCTCTGGATCAGTTTAGACAGGGTGCAGTGAAGCACAGTCTCCAATTTCACTTTTAGCATTGATGTAAGTTTACACAGATGAGCGTCTACAAGCTCCAACCATTTTTTTTGAGCCAACTTCCTCAAATGATAACGATGAAAAATTTATTTATTCCAGGTAACTAAAAACTAACACCAGAACACCAGGAATGCAAACAAAATTTTACAAACTGAATGAAACACACAGAACAGTTTACAGCCTGTTTGGACAAAAACACACAACGAGTTAGGAAAAGATTGTAAGTTCTCGAACAAACCATGGAAACTAAAACAATGCAGAGAGATCTATGTCTGAATGTGTGTGTGTGTGTGTGTGTGTGTGTGTGTGCCCGCAAATCCGTATTCTATAAACAAACAACCAGAATGTCAACATGGCAAACTAGAGCAGAGGCCACTGCACAGATCTCCACCAACCACCTTCTTTTGGCACCAGTTTCTTCTTTGTTGTGGTTCCTGTTAAAAATAAAATGGTCTATACTCCATCCCCTGCTCAGGGCCCTAAACTCCCAGCTCACAGTAGAAGAAATGGGTTAAATGTACCATGTAGAATTCAAAACATACTGAAGTTGCTGATTGACAGTGTCACCAAATCCATAATAAGCAATGACAGACAGACTCTGGAAGGCTTTGCTCCTCCACATCCGAACTGCTTCCTCAGTGGAGTGCTTCAAGTCTCATCTAAGGCCCATTTTTATTCATTAGCTTTTAACACTGAGTGAGTTGTGTGGTCTTCTGTCTTTTTATGCAATTAAATTTCTTTTTTAAGTTATTTTATTTAGGGTTTTTATTTTTATATTATCTTACTCATTTTAAATCATTTTATTGGCTATTTTATTGTGTATTATTTAGTAATATTTGACTGTGCAGCACTTTGGAGATGTTTTTTATGTGCTTTATAAATAAAGTGGATCCGATTGGATGAATTGATTTGAGAAATGCTACAGTAAGTGCATTATGAAAGTCACAACAAACAATTCTTTACATGGTTTCTAGAGCTTATGTGCAATCCAGGCATATTTCAAACACAGGTTTGCTTTAAGAAAGGGTGGAGCACACTGCAAGATCTTCCAAGAAGCCACCAAAATTACTATGGAAGGGCAATGAAAACTATTAAGCAATTCCCCACATTCACCATTAAATATAAGGTATGCCTGAATGTCCCTGCTTTTTTGGTAAGTATGCAGTTACTCTATCCATGGTCAGGAGAGTCTGACTTAAGACCTGTGATTAGTGCCGCGTCCAGACAGCTTGTCTTCGGAGTGGAAGGTGGCTTACTGAGAGGAAAAGGTATGCACATACAATATTTTCTAAACTATCCTTCCATTCGCTAAATGACAAGAAACTGGGACAAATGACAGCATGGGCTAGCACACAGCATGTGGGAGGTGCAGTGTGGGGGTAGCTACTTGTTACTTCTGTAAATTGTAACGAGAATACTTATACTAGTTTACTGGATTTGAAAATTAACCACACTACTTAGTACTTTACTTTCCTGTTTCTTCATATAACATGTAGCTACATGGAGCACGCCCTGCAGAGACACGTGCATCTGCACAAACAAACATGTGTTAATGCAAAATCCACAAACAGGATAAAGAAAGCTTTAATTAAAAATGCTACCTGAAGCTATTAAAATGGTCACAAGGCTGAAGTCAACATCTCATCAACTGCACGTTCATGTAAATTAAAGCTAATAACACTTTCCTGAAACACTTTTACCTTCTACTTTTCTCAAAAGTCCAAAGAAAACATATAAATATAGTAAAAATGACTAACTGGCTTATTTTATTCTATGAAGTTTAGTAGTGGACAACAACAAAAAGCTAGAAAGGAGTCTGACACCTGTGGCAGGTGAGGAAAAGCCATATGGCAGTAGAAGAGACATGCTCTGACTGAGACGTCTAAATAGTAGGGAATAATGTAAATGGACTTGAAATTTTTTTCACACTGAAACAGGATATAGAGGCCTACTTTTTTCATGACCCAAGAAAGCTTTAAATCCTTGTCTAAGTATTCTCACCTGATTTCATGGACGTGCTACTTCCTGCAAGACTCAAATTGATCTCTATGGCAACGTGCTCAGGCAAGAATACAAACAGGCAACGCAAGCACGTACTACTTAAACAGATCAAAGCTTTACACACAAGCAAACACAACTTGGATAACAGAGAAAAATACATTCTTACAGTAGATTAAGGTCATTTTGTTATTGATATTTTAGGTGTAATGTAATACTTTTACCAAAAGACTAGTTTAGTTGCAGCAATGCGTAACTTTGCAATGAGTTACCCCCAACAATATTAAATATTATTAAATATTAAGTATACCCACCACTTCATGCAGAACTCCACCAGTGCCAAATCTTAGAAAAGCCTAGAGCTGCAGGTGTGAGGGTCTGAGGTCCCAGGAAATCATGGAGTGGAGAGTGTGTGGGTTGTGAAAAAACAGGCAAAAATCATCACATGTCAGACAGCAGCTCGGCAGCCACGAGCAAAATGGAAAGTGATAAAGCTTCAGCACTATATACCACAGAGCAGTCCACGAGGTGGAAGCCTTCTCCCTTCCAGAATCCTCTCAGCTAGACAATGTAGTGGTGTAAGAATGAAATTGTAATGCATTGCACCATTCTGAGCCATTACAGATGCGGTGCTGCCCTGCGGCAACAACTCCGGCAGGCTCTGGCAAGCTGTGGTGACTCACGGCATCCTGCAGCAGCTGCTGGAAGCGCTCAAAAGTTGCTACGGCTAATGTTAGCTTGCCTTCTCTCATCAAATAAGGATCAGCAGGTAAAGAATAGATTCTGGTGTTGCTTTTCCATCCCTCACAAAAAAAATCCATCCTATTTACTCTGTAAATGTCTAAAAGTCTAAAACTAGTGAATCTAGGTCAGATAAGTTCACATCTGTAGACACGTACTGATGGTTTCTATGCCTGCAAGGCGAGGACTTGCTGCTTTTTTTTTTTTTTTTTTGCATCTGGAATAAAAAAAAACTTTTAAAATGTTTTTGTGATATACGGGAGCACCAAGTATGCTTCAATATCATGTTTGAGTGTAAAAACTAAAACCTGGAATTACCCCATAGGGAACGTTTGGGGTTTTTGTTGACCAAAAGAAATTAAAATTTTTCTTTTACAGAAATGACTTGTAATAACTTTACAGGTTGTATTCATCATAATTAGGTAACAGGGCTATTATTATTACAGTTCAAAACATATATAAACATATATTTAGGGTATTAATAATAAAGATATAGTACCATTCCCTACCTATTATTAAACTATACCCACTTTTAGATATGTTTGTGCTGTGTTTTTGTATTTTTTAATTGTTGTTTTGTAGTTATATGAAAAATGTATTGTGCGGAGGAAAAATAGGATCCAGCTGGAAAACAGTCATTTGCCTTTTTTTTTTTTTTTAGAAAAAGCCACAGAAAGTAAACACTTTCAGTCATCATCTTCAGAATCAGATGAGAATAAAACTTGGCGAGAGACAATTTCAGCCTCAACTTTCTTAATGATCAAACAAAATAAATTCAGAGTAATGCTTTTGAGTTCTTGTCAGATTTACATCATAGCATCCAACTCAAATGTACTTAGACATGTAGACTGGATATCAAATAAGTACCATTCTTATTCAAAAGGACAAACAAAGCTTCTGAGCAGCCACAAAAAGTGCAATCCCTGTAGTGGTTATCAGTCCTTCCATGGACAAAAAACATCAAACCAAAAGTTATAAAAAAAAATGTTGAATTATTTTAAGCTATAGGTACTTTTTTTAAAACATAAGTAACCTTAATTATCGCTCTAGATTACACACAGGCAGAATAGTAGGTCAAAGTACAATGTAGCTACTTTTATATTTGATGTAACTACTTTTATATACCAGCAAAAAAACAGTCTCTAAGGTGAAGTACAATACAGAAAGGATCATAACAGAAAAAGTATGTTGCAAAATAATATAAGGATGAGTTTCCAGCTGAAGCCCAGAAGTTTGGTGAAGCAGGAGGCCAATAAAAAGCCACCTCAACCCAAATGATAGGATAACTACCAGAGATATAACATGTTGATGAGACAAAGCACATTTTTGAGGAAAAGAAGTAAATAATACTAAATAAATGCTTTAAATGCTGCTCTAAGTAATGCTATTTTTAATGTTGTGGCTGTTAACTGGTTTCATTTTAGAATGACAGAAATTACTTTACTTAATAGATTTAGGGATCTGGGCCTGAGCCAACACTTCTATATCTCACTATTAATAAGGTAAACTTCCTATTTTAAGGCCAAGTTGCATGACATTATACCAATAAATTATTTATGTCCTGTCATTCCATTTACCACAAAAAGCATTTGAGTAACAACTTGAAAATAGTGCAACAGAGTGGGATTTGATAAAAAAAGAATAAAATAAGGCCATCCATTTGGAGTTCTGAATGTTACTGTGGCTTAGGCCGGACCCACAGAGCACCTGCTAGCTCAAGCTGCTGGGACAAGGAACCCTCTTCCCATTCACTGACAACTGCTCTGGTGTCAACAAAACGTTTTAAGTTATTGACTTAAATGGCTGTTAATGAGAGCAGCTGGTTGGTCGACGAGATAATTTCCTCATTGTTATTTTTGTCCTTTTTTTTTTTCCATGTTTCAGAATTGTGGAAACAGGTCGAGCCCATTGTCTTTGAACAAAGACGCCATGCACAGCCCATGACTAAAAATGACATCAGTGAATGAAAAAAAAAAAACAAAAACACTGCAGGGGAGCAAATGGGGGGGGGGCTCTCTCCCAGGACATTTTATTCTAAAGTACAAGGAATCTGATATTCGGCTCATTTACACCAAAGCATTGTGGGCACGTACTTTTGACACAGGAGATTTACAGATGAAGCTCTTCCAAATATTCCCAGAACACATCTGATTCATAGACAGTTTCTATTTTGATTTTAAAAAGGATGGTGAGGTCAAGTCAGTCCGTCAGAGTCCCTAACAGAATACCATCTACAGGGTTAAAATGTTGTTTTACCAAATTTTCCCCTGAGCTTTAAATTGTTCCTAAATTATTAGATTGAGCCGTTCCAACATTTTCCACTCTATAAGCAGTAAATTAAAGCAATATAGTAAGCTAAAGTCCCACCCCAACAGAATGCAATGATTAAATATCAAAACAAACCAATAGATGCACAAGGCTGCTGTACACACTGCCAAATATAACAAACAGCTTCCTACAACATCAGTTATCAGTGGCATCCACTGAATGTTAAGTATCCTTGTAGATTTCTGTCATCTCTGAGGCCCACTGGGAGCACCAGGAGCTCACTGGGAAGGACTGGTCATGATTATGAGACATGAAGGGAAAAGACAGAAAAATGTACTGCAGGAAAAGGACAATCACAAGTAAACAGAGCCGATCTCTCACTCTGATTTCAAAGAAAGCAGGATGAGACCAGCAGCTTATTAAAAAGCAGAGTAAATGGCAGTTGGGGGCAGTTGGTCTTATTTGCCTGTCTATCTGTGAGCTTAAACAGCACAAAGCCACCTATTGTCAGCAGAGAGCAGGGCCTCGGTTTAAGGCTGACAATAATGTTCGACTGTGAGTGTAACAACTAAACTCCTGCAATCACATTTAGGGAGTATTTCAAGAAGAGCGTGTGTCAGAATGTCACTTCTGCAAGATGTGAAAACAACCCCGTTTAGACTCACTTTCTTCTTCGCTCGCATGAACAAATGATGCCGCTCTTGACAGAACATCCAGCGGGGTCTCCATGCTTGGATACCTTCAAGACAGTTTAGAAGACAAAATGTCATAACTGACTGATTTTGCACAAAAACTGAGCAAACATGATGGAGGTCAAGTCCATTAAGTCCAAAGCTGCTTCAAAGTCTGCATTTCTGCTTATCGGTCATGAAGACCTTTTTGAAGACCAGAAGAAAACAATCCAAAAGATTCACTTCAAATCTGTTTGAGGAAAATATGACCTGTCAATTAAGCCCTACTTCATGTTGTTTGCAGATGGTGGCCAAGACTTTCTCTGTACTTAAGCAGAGTCCTTGATTCAGAGCTGAGATTTTCTGTAGGACTAAATACTTAAAGTCAGCTATGCTGGACAATAAACCAAATATTATTGCAAATTAATTCTTTGTTATCTTTCCCATTTCATCACGGAAAGATTAGATGCAAGCTTAAAATTGCATTTACAAAAAAATGTCAGTGAAAGTGCGAAAAACTTTATAGTGATGATCAGAGTTTAGGTATAAAAAAAAAACATTTCAACTATTTCTAACACTTTAAAGAAGCAGTTTTGCTACTCGGTGATAAAAACGCAGCAAGTATGTCTGACTCACAACAATTAAAGTATAATAAACTGTTTATCTAGTTGCAGATGAAAGTTAAGCCTCTTTGCAAATGTGTGGATTAATACATGCTGATTTATTACTATCAGCTAAATTCTGATTGTTAACACAATAGAAAATACAGAAGTATCCTACATCACCTAGTGTAAAAACCACATTAAGGCAACAATAAATGAGACCTAATCTCATAAATTAATCTCCTCTTTGACATGATCCAGCTGATGCTGTGAGCCATTTCCTCTGAAGATTTGCGCTTTATGGTTTATTGCTTCACTGACATGTAAAGGTGGATAGGGAAAAATATTTGAAGACAAAAAAAAGAGAGTAATGAACATAAACAGTGACATGAAATAATCAGCAGTCTGGATCAATAGGTTCTGTTTAAGCCATGATGCTGTTAAAGACGTGAAGAAGCCAGAACTGTCAGGCATCGTTTTTATGACTATTGTTATGGTTATGTAATAAGACTAAAGCTCATTTCCCTGATAAGTGTTCTCAGAAAAGTAAAGCTTTGATTTCAAGAGTTTTATTGAAGCACATTCCTGCCGTTATTGGCTTGCAGTTTGTTAGTTTATATTATCTGTGACCTCCCTGTGTATTTTGACACCATTCTTCTAAAATTTGTTTTAGGATTTTTGGGATTTTTTTCCCACAATGTTGAGCCCTCAGACTGGCTCAGCTATGAAAGGTATTTGTGCGTTTAGGGGAAAAAAAACCCAAATGCGCTTCTCTTCTTTTTCTTCTGCATTACTGACACAATATTTACTCTTATTTCAAGGAAAGCAACATTACCAAAAAAGTATTCATATGGTTTCACTAAACTGTAAACACTTCTGGTTATTTTAACAACAGTTAGAGCAGATATCGGGACAGTAGCAGTGCGTAAAACAGGAGGAGAATGGAGAGTCTGCAGATTACAGATCTATGGGTGGCAAGTGCGTCTTCCTTTTCTCTCACAGCAGCAGTATTTATATCAGGCTGACTCAGTGCGTCCCAGCAGCGGTCCTTAAAGATTTACCCGACCAGGAAGGATTACTGCAAAGATCCTGAACTAAAGTGCAGTGAACTGGACACGTGTAAGCCCAAAACAATTGGTCAAATCAGCTTCTTTTCTGGGAGAAAGTTTGTGAATGCGTCAGGAGTTGCCTCATTTCCTGAATGAAACTTTAACCAACGCTTTTGTGTGAGGAAGCGGATTATTCTGGCTCTTCTATGAATCACTTGTAGTCGTTTTTTACGCGCTGAAACAGTCCAGAAAGTGCTCTAAATCTGTCCCACCCGCCCCAAGAGGAGCGCACTTCTATCCCAAACGCGAAACAATGTCAGCCAGAGACAACTTCTTCATGTTTAGCAGCACATACCTCCTTCAAGCGCCACTTTGAAATGCTCCAATGTGCCAATATCCACGCCGAAATCAATTTACAACAAAGTGAAACATGTATTCCCGCAGAGACACAAGACTATTTCCGCCCTGGAAAGCGTCCTGAACGAGGAAGGACAATAGTAGCAGAGCTGTTGGGACAAAGTTGGTTGTAAACGAGGAGGAGGAGGCGGAGGAGGAAGAGAGAGAGGGAGGGAGGGAGAGAGGGAGGGAGAAGGAATGCCTGGAATGATGGAATTCAGTTCCTAGCAGGTGGTGAAAGTAGAGCGCGCTCATTGGCTGAGGAGCAAGGCAATGATATCAGCATACATTATGATAATAGAGCATTGCATCACATGCTCGGAAGGTCAGTGTGCACATTACTCAGGGAGTCCAAGGTGGAGAAACATTCAGCAGATGACTGTGGAGAGTCCCCTCCTTTAATAGCAGTGACAGCGCCTCTCTGCAGGGCAGTTCCATCTGGAGCAAATGTTTAGACACTCAGTTAGACTGCATCTTTTAGGAAGCAGTATTTTAACTGCTGCCCACAATGGAGCAGTTATAACTACGTTTTTTTATTTATACAAAATAGTCTGAACTTTTTTTGCAAAACTATTTTTTTATTTAATCAAACAATTAGAATACTTCATAAATCACCTCTGTAAGCAGAACAGAGCTGTATTGAAGTCAAGTAATTTATTTCTATAATTAAATAAACTTTTTTAAAAAAAGGGAATTTTTTTTTAATCCAAAGTTATTTTCCTCCATTATCAGCAGAGTTTGACTGTGTGTAAAAACTGCACATAAGTTTGCATGACAAGTCCCCATGAACAGCCCTGTGTGGTCTGCTGTTTGCAACATTTTCTGCAGTGGAGACATAGCATGGCATTAAAACACAAATGGCCCTGCTTTAGAATGACTCACAAGTTCATCAATAAAGTATGACTCATGGGGTAGTGATGACTGAAAAGTACAGCGGCAGTATCAGATAACTGTATGAGCTTGAGTACATTTTGTTTTGCTTGAAAAGTACCCACATATGGCAGAGTACAGTTATACATTGTTTCAAAGTATACCAGGTTATTACGGAGTGAAAACAGCTTTTTAAATGTGATCCCCCATCTACTAAGGGGGGATCCACTAGCTACCTAAAAGCAGATAGAACGAGGACAGTAGAGAGAGCAGTAATAAAATACAGAAATGCTTCCCAGCTTTAAATAAGCCAAGTTATTTTGTTCAGTTTAACTACAGGGTTGCTTTACAGAGACATTAAAACAGTAGACAACAGGGAGCAGAATTTACTGTTAAAAACGCAAGAAAGGGGAAAAGAAAAGATCAATAGATAAAAGTGAATAACAAAATTATTAAACAGTTCCAACTTTAAAGCTTAATTTAGACTTTAAATTAAATAAAAACTATTAAAAATGCAGGTAAGAACAGGGTTTTCAACCTATAATTCCAGAAATGGAGCATAGAAGCTGAATGTAATTTCTCCATCATTCATACTGGGTCAAGAGGTCACAGATGTGTTTTGGTTGTAAACCATTCAGAGCTTTATGGACCAGAAGTCTGTCCTCTGATGGACGGGTAGCCACTATGAAGAACTGGACTGATGGGATCCACTTGGTCTTAGTGATGGCTTTATCAGCAGAGCTCTGACTGAGCAGCAGTTGTCAAATAGTTTAGGTAGTTTTAGAAAGATGCTGCAGCAATGATCCAGCCAACTAAAGTTAAAATGAATAACTTTCTTCAGCCTCCTCTCACAGTCCAAAAACATGCAAGTTAGTTTGATTATTTATTTCACTTCATTGGAACAAGCAGATAATGCAGGGGTCTCCAACTCCAGAATTACCATCCTGCTGGTTTAGTGTTTCCCTGCTGCAACACACCTGACCCAAACCAATGACTCATGAACAAGCAGGTGCAGAAGATAATAAGTTGTTGGAGCATTTTTCCATTTGGATCCGATGTGTCGTAGCAGAGAAACACTAATAGCTCTCGATGTTTGGAGTTGGACTCCTGAGATAGCAAATGAATGGATTGTGTTTAAACTGGTTTTAAATGGAAACAGATGAACCTGCTTGCTGTTCTGAATACTGTCTGTGAAGAATTTTTCAAAAGCAATGGAGGCCGCCCCATGCGGCTGTGGCACATGTAGTAGAGCGGGTCATTTCCTAACCAGCTAGTTAGTGGTTCAAGTCCCGGCTCTGGCGTCCACATGCCAAAGTGTCCTTTAGCAAGACACTGAACCCCCAGTTGCTCCCGGTTGGTCACTGGTGTGTGAATGTGTGAGCGAATGGGTGAATATGTCGACTAGTGTTAAAGTGCTTTGAGTACACTGATGTGTAGAAAAGCGCTATACAAGTACAAGACCATTTACCATTTTGACATCTGACCCCAAATAAACACACACACACACATTTGCAGGACCTAGTGGGTGGGTGCAGTATTACTACATTTTCTGTGAAAGTTTATGTTGACAGAGCGTAAATATGTGTGTTAAAGAAGTCCAAAAAGAATCATAGAAAGGAGACAATACATCATTTTTTTTGGTCCTCGCTTGTTGCAGACAGCTTTCTATACACCCAGCTCTGAGTCCTGTGGACGACAGTGTTACAGCAGAAAAGACTTTCACCAGACTGCACACAACTCAAGTTTATTATTTTGTTTTGAATTTTTCAGAATAAAATGGTAGCTTTGTGTAAAATAGGCTAGTTATCCAGATAGATACTGATACATACTAGAATAAAAGGATCGAGTGCATTTTATATCACACATTTATTTCTTCCTTTAAACACTTTTTTTTATCATGCAGCTTCTGCATGGAAAGTGCTTTATAAATAACATTTAGTTTCAGAAAATCTTAGAATTGCATCTATTCTCCAATGCTTTATTTTAATGACTCTTGAAACAATAAAATCACTTTAGTTTTTTAAGGAAATATTTTTAATTGTTGACTATTAAAGAAAGTTGAATTTAATAAATATTCTTTTTTTGTTGTAGCTAAATCAGAAGGAAGATAAAACCAGTAAAATACTGTATCTCCCCATCAAAGAAATATGGCCAAGCAAACACAGTCTGGGAAGAAATACAAGGACAAAAGCTCTTTGGAAACGTGAATAAGAAGTGTGAAAGTTTGCTTTTATTTGTCAAAACTTGGGAGTTCCAGTAAGAACTTGTTTAAAATAAAATGATTAAGCTTCACTTATGATTGTTAGAGTAAATAAATAAATGTCAACCATCATCATATAGTTCAGTGGTGCCGACTCAATGGCGACACTGTAAACTTTACAAGGCATATCGATGATCCTGACTTAAAAGAGGATGTAGAAATGTGATTTTCTAATATAATAATTTATCAGAATAAAAAAAAGTCTTTATAAAGATGCTTTGCTGTCATTTCACATGAGGTATATTGGTTGTGTTTTGCAAAAATTGTAGAAAAAAAAAGGATTTCTGATGGATGCACGCAGGGACACACTCTAAACAACTGGATGCAGGTCTTAAACCAGCAATATACAATATATGCATGTTATATGCAGTATAATTATAATATGCAGTATATGCAGTACAAATATGCGTAGAATGTGCTAAATGGAGGACAGATTAGGGAGATATCTAACATGAAGTGGCAGCAATCACACATCTGTGCACATCTGTCTACACATCCATTTGCGTTCCCCTTTTTCTCTGAACTACAGGATGCCGCAGGAGGAAATAGTCTTGTTTTGCTTATGTATTTGCATACCCGTCAATGCAATAACCCAAGTTGCACTTCTATATGGGACAGATCTTCAGGAAAAAATGTGACATGGCTTTTCAAAACATGACACCAAACTTATGATTTTCACAAAAAACACCTTATTTAGGTCGTATCACTCTGACACATGAAGCCAAACTCATTTTCTGTTAAACCATAGGTGAATGTTGCAAGCAATGTTTGTACAGATGTGCCCTTTATTGAGCCACTCAGGAGTACCTGACAAGACACACCTGTTCTCACCTAGAAAGGATCTGCAGGAACATTAAATGCCAGCCACAATTCAGCCCCACTTTAGAGATGTCCCCTTTTATTCTGCAGCTTTTGTGTGTTAAATACGGAGAGCCGATGCAGAGAACTTAATTTGCATACCGACTGACGTTTATAGTTCAGAAAATTTTACAAGCAGTAGTCAAACAGCTGCACTGGTCACAGTTTTATGGGGTTATTAAAAATACAAACAAATACAGTACAAGATGGATGACATATTTTTAAACAAGCAATAATGAGAGCAGACAGGTTCTGAGTAAACAGACAGAATCAGGACATCTGAGAGACAGCTGGCCTCCTCCTCCAGCCTTTCCACATCTTCATCAGTTTTTTGGAGCTATAAGACATGGTCTTCCACAAGCCTGAGGAGACAATGAGACAAGAACAACACGTCTACATTAAGACTCTGTAATACACAAAGAAAGAACAAACAAAAGAGAGAAAGTAAGAAAGAGACATCCTACTTTATTTTAAAAGAATAAAATAGTTTAAAAAGCTTGGTTTTTATTTAAAATAAACTATATTTTGTAAATTAAAGCACCCTCATATAAGCTAACTTATATTTCTTTTTATATGAAATTACTGTATCTAACATGCCAATAAATGATCACTTCTTATACCCGGAGAAGCCAGGCAGCATCCTAACGGCAAAAGCAGCTGCAGCTCTTGCACTTGCTTACACATATAAAATGCATCATTCTGTATTTTTCTGTCCAATCAGTGATCTAAAGCTTCATAAAAACACACACAAATATATATCTTCTGTTAAGAGTTCTTACCAGCTGTTGCAATGCCTTTTACACCCTGTGTTATACTGGAGGATTTCACAATCGATGAAATACCTGTAAAAGAAGCAACGAGGCAATTAGCATGCCACCACTCTGAAATATATTACTCCCATTTGCCTGAGCCTAAATGAGTATTAAAGACATTTTATGATGTTTTAAATCTTCTGAGGCCAAACCTAAAAAAGTCCAAGTGATTCTTTTCTTTTTTTCACCCAATCAAACGTTTCAGTTCGTCATCTCTCATTAACACCCTGCAGCAGAATCATCAACTCTGCTCTTTGTTTCTGACGCACCTTGTTGCACAACAGCTCCGCAGTCAGGGTCCTGAGCCACCTGAAGCAGGATCTCTTCCACATCTCGATTTTTCCCTGGAGGATCAACAAGCTTTGTGATCCTTTGCTGGAGAGTTCGGGGTAACGCCATCAGCTGAATAAACTGGCCTTCAGGGCTTTTGTCAACCTGCAAAAAAGCACATTGACAAGTAACGAAAAAGATGGAAAGAATGGATCTGCACACTTATGCTAAGCACTCATTTATCATCATCTCTGAAGAATTTAAAAAACGTAGCAAAGCAGACCAACTACAATGACGTCAATAAGACAAAAGCAATATAAGGTTTTTGTGGTTATTGGATTTTCTTTTTATTGCGTTTTATTTATAGTAACATAACCTCAGCACAAACAGGTTCAAACAGTGGCCTTTTTGTGTGGAGTTTGCATGTTCTCCCTGTTTATCCTGTTAATTGGTTCCTATAAATTGCCCCTAGGAGTGAGGGGCAAGTGAATAAGGGGAAAAACTAATTAGGAACGAGCCTGTCGGCTACCGTTTTTGAGGACCTAATGGGATATTCAGCATGTACTGGAGTCTGTTAGTGTAAAGCTGACACACCAAGTTAACAAAGAGATCACACATGAACCAGAACCAGTCAACACTTAAGCTGCCTTTATGTTTGAAGTTTGAACGCAATTCAGGTCGAGGTTTGCAGAACTTTGTGGGAATTTCTGGAAAATATGCAGAATACCAGTCTAAACTTTTACTATAGCTGCTTTTCCACAGCAGGTGAATCTAAAACCTAATGACTAGAAAACAGCTATTAACTGTCCCAAAGTGGGCAGTAATCCAGAAAGTGTTTATGGAAACAGCTGTGAGATTGGAATACAGCCACAAAAGGCAAAAGTATGAAGTAGCAGAACACCCCTGTAAATGTTGGAAATGTACTGCAGTACAGAAGAATCTGGAGCAAATGTTACAAACAGCATGTGTGGGAAAGTGATATGGACTAAAACATGCACCTGATCTGGTAACTTGTTATCAATCCAATAAATAATCATTCTTAAAAGATCATTTAAGCCTTACCAAATTAAACAATCCAGCTGCTTTTGGACATAATAATTTGACTTTGCTACTAGCTTGTAAAAAAAACCTTGAATAATTTTAGATTTCAGGGTATAGGTGGTACTCCCCCCCAAGCAATGTTCACAGCAAAGCTACAAACTCGTAAAACAATATACAGACAGTTAACTGCTCATCTTATCTGATTACTGAACATGCTGCTCGTTGCAGATGTGGTGCCTGAGATGATGAGCGATTCCGTACGTCAGTGAAAAGTCACAATATATCAGGAAAGTTATAGAAAAGAAATCTACAGGTCAATCAACATGTTCCACACTGTGCATCAAGCCACTGAGTTCAGTCTATAAAACCTCCATCACTTAAAACGCGTAACGTCTTCGCTGCCTTCACAGCAAAAACAGGATTTTCTATTTTAAAGTAACAAAGCACAGGCATTCATTGTTCTTACAGTTATTTACACCTTTCTGTAAATGGTTCTATAATTACTTTCAAGTCAAAACTGTAATGTTAAAAAATATCTTTTTAAAGTGAGTTTAAAGAGACTTGAAGAGGATGCATTAGATCCAAAAGCACTGTGTGGAACACTGAGCCTGTCATTTTTCTTTAATGAAACTTGGGAATCAAGTTTTAAATAGTGAAAATGTCAGGCAGATATACAGTTTTACCCAAAAAATCATGTGAGCTTAAACAGGTATGTGTGCTTTGTGTGCTTTATGTACAGCCTCAGATACTCCCTACATGCACTGCTTTCTATGATCAGTTTGAGACTGTATCCCTATCGTCTCTTACTAAATTAGTTCAGCAACTGAGGCCATCTAACTGTCCATTTGATTCGGTCCCATCCCGCCTCTTTAAAGAGGTGTTCCCTACGCTTGGTCCTCCTGTCTTGGACTTTGTAAATTCTACTTTGGTGTCTGGCTGTTTCCCAGCTGCCTTCAAACATGCTGTGGTCCAGCCCCTTATAAAAAAACCCAATCTAGATTC
>JBAMIG010000003.1:15402931-15424971 GCA_037177335.1 Kiunga ballochi
ATGCTCCTTGAGCTTTTGATACGACAAAAATGTAGTACCTTTTGTCATTTTTCAGGCTTTTTTTCGGGACTCTTCTTTGTGCACTATAACTCAGTGTGGCTATTTCATGTTTGGGGGTGAGGGAATATTGTTTACAAACTATATCCTATTGTTCCATTGTCAGATGAGATGACATAACATCTTGAGAGTACAATAAACCGTTTTAGTATTTAGAATTGGTTAGGTATCTGGCCTAAGACATTTCACATAACCACAGGTCTTGAGGTAAGTCTACTGTTGTGTCTACTGTAAACTAACTTAGATATCATTCATGCCACTTTGGGTGCACATCTGAATCTTTGTTTTGAATCTTATATAAAGTCCAATGTTGCTAAAGTCTGTCAGTCTGGTAGCAGGCTGTATTCCTGAATATGTACTGTAATCGTAATGAGAGTGCAGATAATTTGATCATCTTAGAACTAGTGTGGTGCCATACGCAGGCTGGGGCAAGCTTCTTCCCATGGGCAATCCCTGGATTCTATCAATAGGCATCTATCAAATCTTTTCTGTTATTAAGTTCAGGTCAGTTCAGTGATTTTTCACATTCATTTAAAGGTTCTATAACTACATTTACATCTGTCCTGAGTTTACTCGGTCTATTCTTATTGTGAGAAGAGTTGTGTCAGTCTACCTTTGTTTGTCTTCCATTACACTCAGGGTGAAATGGAGCTCTGTTATACATCATGCTGTTAGCAGTTGGAGTAAGCAGGGATATCTAACAGCAGAGTAGAGTTAAGGGGAAAAAGTGGAGTGAAAAGATAGGGGAGTGGAGATAATGATGGAGAAAGCTGACTTCAACAGCAGAAACTCATTAAGTGAGAAGAAGTGTTTGTGTGTGTGCGTGTGTGTGTAGGGGGGTGGCGGGGAGTTTAACTGAAGCAAAGCATGACTACGTCTGTATTCAAGCTGTAGCCATTATATGCTTACAGTAAATTACAGGATGTTCTATCAGACAGGGTTCTGGGCTGTTCTTATCTTGTGACTCTCGCTGCCTCAGTTCAATCTCTATAATGAGAGGCTGAAATCTATCAGAGGATCACATAAGCCTAAAGCCAGTCTGAACCTCTGAATGCTCAGCTCCCCACCCACTCTTGGTGTTGCCCACACATTAGTTGGCCAATAAAAAGTGTTGTATCCCCACAACATGCTAAAACCATTCAGCACACATTATTTAAATTCCTTTGGTTACAATATAAAGCCAGCATAGTGTATACATTCACGTACATTATGTAATAGGCAGTACAGAACTAACGCTCTTAATGCCTTTTTCAGGCTTAGCTTTTGAATTAATCTCTCATCAAATTGACGTTCTTCATCATATTTAGCAAAAGGTCAGTAAATCTCAAATGATCATGAAATTGTTGCAGGTTTAGTTGTGTTATTATGACATCAACCTCTTGCTGACAGGATGAAATTATAAGCTGCTCTTGTGTGTGAAAGGTGGGCTTACACTGCAATATTAATCAGATAAAGCGTTTTGCAAAAGATGAAATGGTTTAGATAATAAGACAGCTCTGACCTTGGATCTGCGGTGTTCTGTCATCATTTTCTGCAGCTGGCTCTGCGTCCTGCTGACAGAGATGAGGTTAAAAACCTCACAACAGCAAAAGGGAAACTGCAGATCCTGCACATGCATGTGCACCATGGTGTATACTTGTAAACAAAATACTTGCATCCATTCACAGCTTGTGCTGTTCGGTATGACAGACACAGTATGTGGCTGAAACTTGTTTCCCTCTCAAATCTTCTCACATCCCAACTGGAGATCGTTCTATATAAAGATATTTTTTAAAAAAGAGTGGGATCAGTAGATTTAGGATGGATTCAGCATCTTAGCAAACTGCAGAGCCAGCTGAGGTTTTACATAGGCGAGCTGACCATATGGTGTAAGGTGCATTGGTGCATTTTAAAGGGAAACATAGTTTACTTACATGCACGCACACATACACACATGTACACGTAGTGCTCGAAATAAGGTAAAAACTGGGATATTTCAGCTAAGATTAATTTAAAACTATAGTTATCCTTCGACAGACACTGCAATAATTGTTTTCTGACACTTGCTGGCTATCCCAATATTCAACAAGATATATTAGCATCACAGTTAGAGCAGTTAGTGATCTGTAGATTAAGATCTTTACGACTGGAAAAATATATTTTTTTTACATTAAATCAAAACCGTAACTTCTAGTAGGGCAGACACCAACTAAAATACATTATTTTCTTTCCAAAATGTTGCTTATAGACTGTATATTAATGGTATAACTGTACTCCATTTAGCATTACAATAACAATACTCCGCCTCCCTTCTAGCATAGAATAACAGCACAGAGCAACCCTCGATCATTCTCATCCTGCTTCATGTCCATCCCTCACATGTTACACACAGTACACTTCACATTACTCACACATGATATGAAGCTCTGTTGTGGGTGTTAAGTGTCAAGCTGTCAATATGAAAACATTACAAACTGCAAAGGCCAAGCGGGGAATCGCTTGCTGTTCAATAAATAAACAGCATGCACAGTCGCATTTACTATACTCACTGCAACACAGAAGCACATGTGTAAGGAGACAAGATTTAAGACATTACACTCATGTTTTCTCACTGTTCTTTAAGTCGACATTAAATGTTTCTTGTGTTGTTTTTAAAATCCCATCATATTTTACCAGGTTATGGATTAATGGTATAAAATGTGAGAAAAGAGAGTTACTCACTCTGTATGCAGGCTTGATGCCTTTTTAAATTAGTGGTTACATTGTGAATCACTGAGAGTGTTGGCCAGGAGCTGATGTCTCTTTAATATAAACAATACTCTAAAGAAATAATTATGTTTACACTAAAAAGGAAATAAAAAAATGCAAGTAAAAGATTTTCCTCCCTATAGGCCGTTTCATAATAAATGCCACGTTCTGTTCCCTTCAGACTAGTGTGTGTGTTTCCATATGTGCATGGAGTGTGTGCTTATGTGGGTAGGACTGCAGTGACTGACTGTGTGTGCCGTCCTATATACAGTCAATGGTGCTGTCATTATGATAACCATCTATTGTATATCCACCATTCACACACTCGTACTCCACTCACCTCAGAGGGATGTCACATGGCATATCTAAGCAAGCAGTTTTCTTAGGCAGCTTAAGGAATTATGATAGGAAGACTAGCGTTTACCTCAATCTGTGCCTGACTATGTGCGTGTGTCAGCGTGCGTTTGCATGCACAGTCTGCTGCCGTATGAGTCGTGACCAAAAAAAATCCTTCCCCCTGAGCTCATCTCACACACCCACATGGAGGTTTTGCTGCTGCCAGTAGGGAGCTGTGGTGGATGCTGCCCTGTGCATGCCTTCATTTGACTTAGTGTAAAATATAGCAAGACTAAAGGTTAGAGAAGAGGCTCCATGAAAGAATGGCTGACTCTCCCTAACCACAGGAAATCTTAAAAAATTAGCACTCCATCTGGCCGAAACCTCAGCTCTCAAAGCAGTAAAGATGCTGCTTTATGGCCCCCATCATCTGCTTTCCCCTCCTTCCTCACAGGTGGTGCAGCTGCTGAGGGGGTTGGCTTATACCCCCTCTGGAGAACAAGCAGTTCATCATGACAGAAGTAGGATGAAGTGGCCTTCATTGCTTTACCAAGATCCAGCCTGAATGTTGAGCTTTCAAAGAAAAAGACATGGATCTTGTGGCTATTCTCAACTTTCTAATGTTTCTACTTAAACAGTTTTGTCCTTGTTATCACACATCAATCACTGTACTCTACAGCTTGTGACAGAGACCTATGCTAAAATCCAATAAAGTGGAAATGCATTAAAATAATGGTGCAAATCGTGTAATTAAATGATATGAATTAATTATAATGTAATGTAACTTTTCTAAATATTGACATTTGGACACGTAAACTGAAATCTTAGCAATTACAACACAAGGAGCTAGGTCAGTTTGATGTTTTATTATCAGACATCAGTAATAAATGACAATCTGCTGCAAAGCAATGCAAATGGTTTGATTTACATTTATTGTTTAAAGTCATTTATCAGATTCAGATTAATTTATTGATGACCACACAACAGGTTGGTGGAATTTTTTTCCAGTACTGCATGACAATGCTCATATCTCTGTGTCACAACACAATATAATACAGTGTATAAATTAATACATGCAGATGTTTCAGTTCATGACCTGTTTTAAAGTTGGTATTGCAGTTGGGAAAAAACAGTTTTTGTTGTGAGGCAACTGTAGCTTTATCCAGAAGACATGTAAACAGAGGATATGCAGGGTGGCAGGGGTCTGAAGTGATTTCTAATGCTCGTTGTGTGATGCGTCTGTTATACAGTGTGTCAATTGATGTGAGGGTGCGACCTGTGATTTTTGATGATATGTCTATGATGTGTTGTAGTTTTTTGGGTGAAAGCGTGTCCAAATTTCCATACCAAACTATTATAGATGAAGTGAGAATGCTTCGATGATGGTTGTGTAGAACTGGAGGAGGATGTTGTGCCTGACTCTGAATTTTTTAAGTTGTCGGAAGAAAAATAATCTTTTATTGGCTTTTTTGTATATTTGCTTGAGTGTTGTTTCCATTTTAGAGTATTAGTGATGTGTGTACCTAAGAATTTGAAAGAGTCTGTGATGGTGATGAGTTCAGTGGTGATGGAGGAATGTGTTTTGTGAGTGGGTGAGCGAGAGAAATCAACTATAAGTTCCTGTGTTTTTGCAGTATTGACATGTAAGTTATTGTTTTGGCACCAAGTGACTGCTTGGATGACCTGTTCTCTGTAGCTGGTTATTCTTAGTGATTTGTCTAATTCTGGTTGTGTCATCTGAATATTTGAGGATGGGGACTGAACTGTGAGTGGATGTGAGGGTGTTTGCGTAAAGGGAGAAGAGCAAGGTGAGAGAACACAACACTGAGGGACACCTGTGCTGAGGGTCAGAGATAGGGATGAGAGGCTACCCATCCTGACTCTTTTTGTTTTCTCTGAGAGGAAGTTAAGGATCCAGAAGCAGAGAGTAGTGTCAATGTCCATGTCCGTAAGTTTATTGAAGAGGTTGACTGGGTTGATGGTGTTGAAAATGGAACTGAAGTCAATAAATAGTATCCGGGTGTAGGTATGTGATAATTCCAGGTGTTGGTAAACAGTCTGTAGTGCCAGGTTAACTGCATCCTTTACTCTAAGATGCATCTTCTAATCCTTATTTCAGTTTTTACTTTTAAAGTTTTCTAAATTGTAAAGCAAGTTAAGTATGTGCACTCAAAGTTTACTGATGACAAGAGCATAAAAATACATATAAAATAAAGGTATAATAATAACTTTTATGTGAGGTTTTGATGTGGAGGGGAAGGAAGGTTGCTCTGGAAGAAGTTAGCTATAATCTCTTAACATATTGAGACCTTTGTTTCTACCATTTGATTTGGCTCAGGGCACAGATGGCATCATTAAGCCACAACAGGGGTTATGGAGTCAAAAATTTGTCATGTAATTAATCCTGTCCAGAAATACAGCTTGACAAGATTTCTGATTTAAAAACTCCCGCGGCACAAACAACATTGCTAACACTTACAGGTAGAGAAACCTCATAAGCAACATGAGTCACTGTGGATGAAAGGAAAAGAAAGAGTGAGCAAAGCACCTGCATGTTTACAACTCTCCTTTCCAATTTGTTTTAATTGCATTAATAATGCATCAATATGTGATGTTTGCTAAAACTTTATCTGGCATTTGCATTCTTAAATGAAAGCTTTTTTTAAAATTTGTTTTGGCTTGAAGATGTTTCCCTACTTTGGTATTATTCCATGATTTTTCATGAATTGCAAACAACCCAGAGGAAAAAGATACCATAGCAAGAAGAACATAATTTATTTCTAGAAGCCCTTGGATTTGTAGCACAAGCGTACAAGGCATATTTAGCATAAATGTGTTCTCTCATGACCAATAAGTAGGCAAGGATGATAATTGCATTTTGGCTTCTTAGAGATGGAAAAAAACATGGATGAGGAGTCCAGAGGGAGGAAAACTGTGTGACGTCTGGAATAGAAAAAGGTAAATGGTGGAGAATAGGAGTGCTTTACTCTGCCTGTTATGTCTTTGGATGTACAAAGAGAGTAAAGGAAAACTGGAAGTGAACAGAGGACAAAATAACTACAGGGTCAAAGTTTTCTTTTTTAAGCACAGAAAGGATAAAGGAGGGGGATTGAGGCATTGTAGGAGTAATAAGAAAAAAAAACTCTTGAGATTTAGCTTCACAAACAGAAACAATCAGCTACAGAGAGATGGAAGAAAACAATGGCAACGCAGACAAAAAGGGTGATAAGGATATCTGATGAAGTCATATGATGAAGGAGGAGGCATCTTTAGCATTGAATGGTGACTGGAAATATGTGCGACACGTGCCTCCATCATATGAGGGAACACCATGGCACATGACTGCCTCTGGGCTGCTGCACTCAGCCATGTCATGGCTGAGCGATCTGAACATGCAGAGACCGACACACATTGTGAGGCACTGACAGGGGGTTGAGGATGAAAGAACAGGCGGGGGAGGGATTGTACTTGATATACAGATGCAGATGTACCACAGCAAATGTTTCCCACAAGTCACGTGACATGCTGCAGATGTGTTTTAGACTTTCCCCTTGAGCTGTTTTTTTATTTGTGCACAGGTGGGCCTGAATATTCAAGTACATGAAAACTTAAATTAATTCATGTTTATGTTTAGTTGTAGGAGTACTGCAGATCTTAATTTGAAGCAGGGACATCAATGAGGCTCAGTGGGTCACAGTTTCTGTTATTCTGCAGGACACCTTTTGTGCACTGAAGGGGAAAAGGCTCACATGCAGAGATAACGGGATAAATAGAAATAGATCTGCAGGATGATGAAAAGCTCATATGCATTTTTTTTTCTTTCTATCTGAGCAATGTTGCCTTTTATTTTGGATTTAATATACTGTTTTTATTTGTGTGGGCAAAGTATTTTAGAAAAATCTGATATCTGTAGGTATTTTTGACTGAAGTGTTTCTTCTGCAAACGCACTGAGTGAAACTTAGAAGACCTAATGACACCCTACTGATGTTTCAATATCACACAGACATTTATCCTTGTAGACAGCTGTAACAGCTGGATTTTATTAATTACTTTCATTCATCAGTTCTTTCTTCACTGCATCAGTTACTCATCCTATTTAGAATTCATTCAATAGAAATACTAACCACCTCACAGTGAGAAGGTCGCTGGTTCGAACCTTGATGTTGACAGTGGCCATTCAGTTTGCATGTTCTCCCTGTGTTAATGAGGGTTTTCTCTGGGTACATCTGCTTCCTCCCACCCTCCAAAGACATGCTTGTTAGATTGATTGCTCTTTTAAAATTGTACTTTGTGTGTGACTAGTCGCTCATCTGGTTGTTAGTCTCTCTGAATTGACCTGTGATGGACTGGAAACCATGCGAGAGGCATGGTAAGCCTGGAAAGGTTGGCAGTTCAAGATAAAAAACAGTGATAAACTGATTTTCAAATCAAAGAAAACCTTTGATTAATGGGGCATTTCCTGTCTTTAGGTATTTCTACTTCTTTTGTGTGTTACAAAGTTAATAGAGTTTATTCTGTCTATACAGCTTCTCTGTATCTGAGCTGCTTTCTTTTACATTTGATAAAACACAACAATGTTTGAAGTTGAGAAGATGAGTCTATTAAGCCTCAAAAAAAAGAAAAGAAAAAGTATGATAAAACTACAAATCAGCATAATTTGAGTATTTTAAAAGCTAACTGATTAACTATTTGTAAAAAAAAAATAGCCAAAGTTGTGAAGGACAGAAGCATCTCTGTTGTTACCTTTTTTTTGGCTCTAACATGTATTCTGATTTCTGGCCTGCTCAGTTTTTGCACAGACTGCAATAATGTCTTTAATTATGTGTTGTCATTTTTATTTGAAGAGGTGAGGAGAAAGGAAAAATACAATCAGCACCTCGGTGACATTTAGTACAGTCAGTGCCTCGTTAAACACTTCATACCTTCAACCACACATTTATATTCACGCAAAACAATGCAGGGAGCCTCGCAACATGCTATTAACGAGTTTCGGTGCATTAAACAGAAGCAGAGGTCCGCTGCATTTGCTGCTGGTGGCAAGGTGTTATGCAGCATGATAAAGGAAAAACTATTAAATGAATGAAAGTTTGTGTTGCATCTGTTACTGTTAGACATATATGCTTGTATTTAGTCTGGTGACATACAAGGCAACAATTTCTACATGTATTGGACCTAACTGCATACAAATTGGTGCCACTATTTTTAAGTCTCCATTCAATAAAGTTAGTGGAAAAGCAACATTGCATGAGATTAAAATAACAGAAGTATTGTTGTTGAACACAATTTACTGGTTTCCAAATGAAGTAACTTCTGACAGTTTTAGATCTTTACTCAGATGATTAATAGCATGCATAAGCAACCCGACTTTATCATTATTTGTGTCCCTCCTCAGGTCAACAGGAAACTGTAGATATATTTTAATGTGTCTTCAGGACAAGCATGCTTGCATGAGTCCATGGCAACTTAATTTACTGTTTGTTTTGAGCATGAAAAGTATTACTCTGGCTGGGAATGTAACAGACATACTAGAATATAAAGCTCTCTTAGTTTGCAATTTCCCAAACTTATATAAACATTTTCATGTTATGCAGCAGCCAGGCTTCACTTACACCTAAAATTTAGCATCAAAGAGGCTTAATGGAGAAACAAGATTTAAAGTTTTATTAGTAGAACCTGTCCAGAAGTTGAAACTAGTTGCAAATTAGGCATGAGAGACGTTGGGATAGGAGATTGGACAAGATTTCTCTTTAAGAGTTAGGTGGCAAGAACACCTCTTCTATGATTACATTTAGTATATGGGACATCTTTGGAAAACCACAAATAAGAAAAGCCCAGATGGTGGCATATAACATGTTAAAAAAGGAGCAATGTAATCAGGAAGGAGCACAGGCGTCTGTCATCTCCCAGCATTGACGTCACACTGTAGACAGCATTGGTGACTTGAATTTGATTCAGGCAGCTGTGGGTGGCTGGTCGAGATCAAAGGCTGACCTCTGTTCACTCAACCTCAGACAGTCCCAACAGGCATCTGATCAGCTTAGATTTATAACCAGCCTTTTTACTCACAAACATGGCCAGGCAGGTTTGATTCAGCCTAGCAAGATTAACTGAAAAGTCATCTGTCTTTCTATTTGTGTGGGTAGGGTGTTATAAATGTAAAATAGGTTGCAATTTTATGACATATTCTGGAGTTCTTAGGACAGGCTTGACAAGTTAGTAAGCCATGCCAGCACATGTCAGTGTAAAGAAAGCAGGGACATGCATTTCAGGGGATTTTTCAAGTCAACTAGTCCGGGCAACTAGTCTGGGCACACTGCATTGAATAATGGTGACATGTCATCAATAGTGAAATTAAAAATACTGTACTATATCTGCAAAGGGAAACTGTCAAACTTGTGTTGGATGTTATTTGTATGTGTAGGTTCAATAACTGTGTATTTTATACTGTTTTTTTCTTTCTTTTTGGATTTCAATGTAATTTATTGTACAATATTTAGACAAGAAAGTGTGTCAGGGAGCTGTCCACATTTAACCTGGGATGGCTGTGTTTATATTGCGAATGCTATGCTAGTCTAGGTTAGCTAAGGGAGAATTGTGCTGCACAGCAACTATTTATTTTCTAATCTGGTCTTTCTGATTTTCTTTGAAAGGTTAGTAACCATACTGCTCTGTTTTGATGTTTCTACTATTAGTGAGAACTGACAGAAACAGCTGTTAACCTTTCCTGTTTCACCTCCAAAGTGGGGTCAGGCAGCTGAGGCCTGGAGATTACTCCTGTGTGTACCTTCTTGGTGGACGACCTTCATGTAGATATGGTACTGCTGTAACTAGAAGAGACGTATGGCACTTATTGCTAAAGCTTGTTGCAAAAACACTCACTACCAAACAGATAGTTTCTCACAACGGATTTTCCCATTCCTACCACCATCCTCTGACTCAGTCCTGTGTTGTGGGTCCAGAGCATCTGATGTGCTGAGAGTCTCTCTCTCCTCTTTAGCTTGATCTTAAAGGGACACGCTTTTTAACAGCACTGCTGGTTTCTGTGCAATAAGACATATCACTCATTCTAACCATAAATCTGCTACTAAACAAACAAACTTTGACTATTGACTTTGAGCCATTTCAAATAAATGGATTAGTCTAGAAGAAGCATTTTCATTTCATGTAAATCCATCTCATGAGAGTGTGAAAACTTTTCAGCAATAGTTGAGGTTTTTCAAAATGTAGGTGTTTCCACTACTAGAATTCTATTGCAATGTTGAGGTTTTTGCACAATGTCAATGCATAAAAACATTACTTTGTTTGTTAGGAGAAACCACTGTAAGCTCTTGCCCCTCTGCCAATTTGAAAATTCATTCAAAAGTAATTGGTGGAAACAAATCAAGTCTTTTCTGCTGTTTTTTCTGATTCCATAATTTTTTAGACAAAATTATATCTCAATTGTGAGATAGCCTCAAGGAGTGAGTCATCAGTAGATTGCTTTCATGGCGCCAGAGAACAAACTGCTTAAGTTTGTAAATTGCTTTGGGGAGACTGCTGCTACATTAACTAAACACAGACATTACCTGAGCTTTCAGCAGTGATCTACAACACGGAGAACATAACCCCCTACGTGTTTGTAATTTCTTCAGATGAAATGAACAAAACTGGATATGCACAACTTTTTGTAAGTTACTAGCAAATGTTATTTCCTTTGAGATGGAGAGCGTTGATGAGTTTTAAAAATGGGATTCGGTGTTAAATGCTCCAAAGTTTGGGAAAAAAGTAGGAAGTGGCCTCAACAGTAGAGAATAGTGATTTATTGCTGAATGAAAGGGAATAATTACGTTTGCTGTAATAACAAATATTAAATAGAGGTGGTGGCACTGGAATAATGTGGGATTTTTGTTGACTTGACTCAATTTCCCAATTTTCTTTCTCTCTCGATTTGTTTTATCATTGAGACCCATAGTGTTCAATTTGTTTTGTATGGTCTTTTAGTCATCCACTTGATGACCTGGAAATAGAGAAGCTTACTGTAAGAGACACATGAAATTCTTATTTTTAAAAGATATATTCTAACTATAAACTGTATAAAAATGGATGAAGCCTCCTAGTATTTCTGAAGAGCAAACATGAAAGTTGTTGAACGTTTTCTACCGTTGCCATCTTGGAAGCATCGTGCATGCAATCATTCCCAGAAAATATGTGCAAATTGCTGGAGTTGAGAGGGGGCTGTGAGCATAGGGGCAGATGATTGACATCCAACTGAGGTGCCTGTAGCTAAGAGCTAATTAAGCAGACTCAGATCTAACACTGGCTTCTGATGTGGATGGATCATATTTAATATCCTTTCCTCACATCAACATCAGTGCCGAGCCAGATGTTTTTATTTATTCTTTATTTATTTTAGCATTTTAGTCACAATCTAAATAGTTTTAGTTAAGAGACAGAGACAGATGGGGGTGGGTGGGCTTTGGGTTGGCTGCTTTGTGTGTATAGGCCTACCTGCCTGTCAGTGAATACAGTTGGGGGGGATTCATTGTCATGTTGTCTGTCTGTGTGTTTTATTTTAATTGATTTTATTATGTACGGTATTTTGTGTTGTCTAAGGCATGAAAAGTGTTTCATAAATAACGTTTGATTTGATTTGATTTGAACAGGAGCTGACTGGCTAACGAATGTAGGCGAGCTAATGCTAAGGGCAGCTGTTAGCTTGCTGAAAACTGCATTTGTGCTTTTGATTTTGATAAATAAACTAGATTTATTTCGCATTATTCTGATTTTTTCTATTGAAAAGCAACATTAACACGCATTTAAAAAACTTTTATTTTCATTGCACATTGACTCTTCCGATCTTCAAACCTGTGGAGGGTTTTCTCAGTTCTTACACAACTAGATGAAAAATGAACATGACCAGTAACATTGTAGGGCTGTAGGCATTATATACAGTGCTTAAATGAATGACTAAAGTTCACATCATTAGACTGCATTATTTTTCAATGTGAGCTACTGAATGGATGCCACTTGCAAGAAGCAGTAATGACTGTTAATTGCAGCACTGTAGGCACGAAGCTTTTCAAGCAAATAAATTTGCAGTGTCACTTTTCATAGAAGTAAAAGTGTTGTGTTCTCATATCAAATGCTTTGGTGTCAAATACGTGCAGTGAATTAGCTGGAAATTGGTACATCAGACTGTGCACAGCACATTGGTGCCCATTGTTTTGCTTTTACCACTAATTAAAACGCATGAAAGCACACTGAACATTTATAATTGTCCAGCTGACAGAGGACAATACTAAAATGTCTCTTAGGACTTTTCCTTTTTACATTAAACAGATTACTTTGCTGTGTGTCTTTAATGCATATCAAATGTTTCAAGTGTTCAAGTATGTGATATTTTTATGCCCCATGTTAAAAAATATGAAAATCAAAATGCAACACTTAAATAGCTCAGTTGAACAATTAACAGTCACACGATGTTTGCACTTTATCTTTTCTCACTGACTGAAAATCTCTCAAATCCTACATGTCCTTTCCCTGTTAGCTCACCTGACATCCTCTGTTACAGACTTTGGGACTTCCCATTTCCTAGACAGAGATACTTTTCTCTGTAGCAGAATCCCCAGTCATCTCATTAGGAACCTGCTACCTTTAAACAGATGTCAGGCATTGGTGCTTCTTCCAGTTTCCGCTGTTAATGATGTAAGATTCTTCTGCTTAATACTTGTCTACATTCAGAATCTTGTGGCTCTTTTTTTCCCCCAGAGGTATTGATTCCTGTTTGGTTGTAGCAGTAAATGAGTTTATTATTTTTAACACAAACCTGTTGAGAGCAGCTGTAACATACGGTGTAATTAATAAAACAAGAAAATTAGCTTAAACATGAATAAATCTTTTTGAACATTTAAAAAAAAGCCCATAAAACTCTCAAAAGTATGTGTACTTATTGACTCTATAATGCAGTGCATCTGGACCATTTTCAAATTCAAAAGCTTTCCATTGCAGAATATTTTTCTCTACACGCTACCACCCGTTTCAATAAAAAAGCACCTGCTTTGCTGCTGTCACAAATTATTGTTAGGTCACATATTTTCTCTTTCACTGACACTTTTCTATTTCATATGCCTCTTACTTAAAATGTGCAGCTCTTACTATACAGTAAATTGCTACATTGCTACAATTGCTAGAAGCTACTGTACTAGCTTGCCATCATTCTAACTGAGGTAACCTGTAACTTTTTATGTGTCCTCTTATTGGGCAATGTGCCAAAGGTGCATCAGCAATTTCTGCGTCTGCTTTTTTCCTAAATTTAAACTCTAGGCTCCAGGCATTGTCACGACAAATGGGTGGTGTGGGCGGCAGACAAACACATGCATGCACACGTACAAAACCACACAGCACTTTAAACAATAAAGTGATGATGACACTGCAAACGAGGACATTGTGGCACAGACACTTGTGTGTGGGGATTTGTTTGTTAGTCCACACTGTATTAATTTGCAAGTGTTGATGTACATGTGAGATGGAGGTGGTGCTGGAAATGTGAAGAGAAAAGTGCATGATGCTGACTGAAGGGAAATAGTGTCCTCGATAAAAAAGGTTTCTAAGTCATCATTTTTCAATAAAGGTCCTCAGGTCTCAGTGCACTGTATGTCTTAGTCATACGATATACCTGCTTGTGGCAATGCATCCGTGTGCATGGGATGGCACCCATTTCTTCTCAGCATATGCTTGGCATGAAAGCCTACCGTGTTGACGCGAGCTAACGTGTTGTGTATGCGAGGTGCAATGTTGACTTGAGTGCTAGAGGCACTCGCATGAATATGAGATCAGTGGTGAAGAGAATGGCTGATAGGTTTGAGGAAAAGTCCTTCTGACCTTGTTCGAAACTACCAGTTCAGAGTCTAAGTGTTGTGCACTGCTCCCAAACAGTGGCCTCCAGTATGAAACATTATGGGTGCAGCATGCTTGTGTTGTTTGCAGCCAGTACACAGATTTAACTGATCGTTGGTGTGTATGCCCATGTACACAGTATATATGCCCCCAACCCTAAGATGTGCTTCCACTCCAAAACACCCAATTCAGATTAATAAACCTCCTTATCAAGTTATGTGCAAGTCTGTAAATGGTATATTGTTATTGTATGATATTATTCAAGTGTGTTAAAGTAAGGTTACCACTAAAACATGCAGGGCAGTGGGTCCAGACCAGCTCTAAATGACAGATTAAACCAAATACGGTACATATTGACAGCTATGATGACAAATCAGGTTTTTATTACTTTTCTGTAGCACTTATTCCAGGGTCTCAGGATAGCTAGAGCCCATCACAACAATTACAAACAAGAGGCAGGGTACACTCTGAACTGGTCGCCAGTCCATCACACACAGACAATCAGTCACACTTACATTTACTGCTAGGTACAGTGTAGTGAACTATTACCTCACATGCATGTCTTTGGACATGAAAACATGCAATAAGTCTACATGTCAAAAATGTAATAGTGTCACAATCTGACATTGCATAAACATTTTGAAGGACAAACTTGAAGTTGCAAACTTGGTTTATATAATACTGCCTTCTACTATCTCCTCTCTTATCGGCATTTCTGGCTTAACACTCACTAATAGGATTGATAAGGGGGATATTTTTATGTTGGAACACGTGTAAATATAAAAATCAATGACATGTCAGGTAACTGACACTTAAAACGCATGTGTGTAGGAGTAAATGTCAACATAAATGGTTATTTATTTCATTAGCCAGTGCGTGTTGTGATGGATTAGTCTATCCAGGATATATCCTGTCATGAGCGTTCCAGTGGCAGCTAGGATAAGCACCCCCTGCATTTGAAAGCTTGTAGGGAAAATAAATTGATATGGGTGGAAGCTAAGTAGTTTTAGTTCATAAAAGCTCAACTTTCCCACATCTTTTCTGAAATAATACCCTGACTTCCCACTTAAATTCAGAAACACCAAGGTTTTTTTCTCTAAGAAAGATGTGTTTTTTAGCATTATGACTGTTAAACACTTTGCCCTACATGTTTATTGTATGAAAGATGCTTCATAAATAATGATTAGGATATATATTTTTTTCTACAGTTCCCTTAGCCAGCTTGTTGTTTTCCCACATAGACACATACCAGTGCTTCTGCCTAAACAACTGGTTGTGCCCCAACAGAGTCTGGCTAATCGTCTCAATTTCTTTGAGTAATATTAAATGTTTTACTTTAACTGACTCTCAAATTGTGTTTTGTAGTTAAAGCTACAGTGAAGTTTGCCACCAAAAGCCAGTGGCTGATATGAACCTAAAGCTACAGCATAGAAAACAACACCAGTGCTGCTTCACTGACACTTCCTGACTTCTTCAGCATTTCATTTACACTTGGAAAGATCCTCCTGACTATTTTTGTGACTGGGGTATTCTTCTGTCAGTCTATGTGTGTATTTACAAGAATATTCACAAATAGGATGAAAACAAAAGACATCCCTTCACAGACATCCGGATAACATCTTATTTGTGCCGAACCATTGCAGGAGCTCCTTAAATAATTTATGTGATCGCCATCTTCCTGTGGACAGACTCTGTCTCAACAAACCAGAAGGAGTAGTCATCTTAAATTGACCATGCTGTGTGATGAATCAGTTTGCGCCTGTCAACTCAGGTCTGGTCATCTTGCTGCAAACATGAGACAAAATAGCAATTTCATACAATGAGATTGCCCTGTACAACCACATAGTCCTACTGTGAGATCACATTTTCCTCATGCAGTCAGTGAGAATAAAACACTGTCAGATATGTCCACTTTTTACAAGCCCCCCATTGCTCCTTTACAGGAAGCCACAAGCAGAACAAATCAATCATGTAGAGTCCTTATAATAAAAAAAAAAACCTGTCCCAGTGACTCTAAACCTCTTTAACTTGTCGGTCAAGTAATAAAATACTGAAGAGGAGTTGAAAGGCCATTTTTATAAGAGCATAAAATATTACTCTGTCTGATAAAGAAAAGGAAAAAAAAAAGATGTTCATCTGTTTACTCACAAAATCCATTTCAAGTTCACTGACCTGTGTTACTAATTGAATAAAAAATAAGAACAGATTTCTTTCCAAGGCTGACCTTCTTTTACAGAAAGACAATTACAGTGGAGGACAGTCTTACACACAGACCATTTTCCCAAAGCTGCATAGGCTTTTCTGACAACAATTTGTGGCAATGAAATGGTTGTTTTTCTTATCTCTGGAGAGCCAGTCATTCCATATATTAGTGCGTGATTGTTTGGTTTATTCACCCTGTTAATTAGCTGGAAATCAAATGCCACTGTATCCAATACTGGCTAATTGGCTGAAATGAAATACTTAAATTAGAGAAAAATTAATGATAAATTATCAAATAACCAAGATAATTGAATAAAGAGGTATGTGGAGTAAATTATTTACAATGATGTAAATGCTTTTGATCGAGAAAAGCTTTTTCCCTGTTCTGTAATAAATTTTCAGTAAATCTTTGAAGTTTATACTTATTTTCTGCTCCTATCTCTTCTCTGAGCTCTACAGGTCAATCAAATGTTGACTCCTTTCTTTCCTCAAATCCCTTCCTCTCTTTCTTTTTCTTCATTTTCTCTCATAATCACCTCTTATGTTTCTTTGGTGAATAAGCTGTGTTCTAAATGGTAATTATTATTATTATTATTATTATTATTATTATTATTGTGTAAAGTGGTTCAAGCCAAATGGAGGTGTACCGTATCCCATGATGCCTTGTAATGTTGAAAACATCAGTGTGATAGCTGAACAAACCCGAAGCACAGGAATCAGAAATCAGTTCTTTTAAATCAATACTGTCAAATTTGGTCCCGTTGGTTGTTTTCCTGTTTTATTACACTTGTATCAAATTAAACGGATCCAAAAGCTAAATAAGTTCTGTACAATCTCACATTAATCTAAGTCAGGTGTGTTGGAGCAGAGATACATAGGACTCTTGTGGGACCAAATTTATTTAGCCTGATTTAAAACATTGGCATTCTGCAGTAAATACCATTATTGTTTGTAAGGAAGATCTAAACTAAATGTATTTTATTATGTTTGCTCATATTACAGACAAAAAGCCGAAATGGACCAACAATAACCAATAACCATTCCTACTTTTACACACACTGGGTTTTGTGTCTTAAACAATATCTTGGTGACCGATTGCTTTCTTTAAAATGCTATTAAAATATTGAATGGCAGAATAAAGACACACTGTGAATGAGCACATGTACCTAAAGAAAAATAATGGTCTTCATTCCCTTATTAGTGTAGATTATTTACATAATTAGATTTAATTATTTATCTTGGGAATTAAAATTAAAAAGGTTAAAAAATCTCAGGATTTAACTAATATTTCACATTGGACACCCAGAAATACCTTCCAGAAAAGAGCTGAAAAATTTATATTATAGTAATAATTAACCCAGCTATATGCTCTGATGTTGATAACTTAAAAAATCATATTCTGTCAAAAAGCTTCTCAATCTTGAAGAAATAAAAATTAAAATGATTAAAATAGACTTGACAGATAACTGAGCGAGCTCAGGGTGGGCGAGTAAGAAGAGAAGGTGCAAAAAAAAAGGCAATGTGAACAGAAAACAAGCTGTCAATTTACTGGGACAAGATAAAAAGATTAGTCACTCCTATCTTCTTCTCAAAGACAAAATCCACATTAACATCACACAGAAACATCCCCCCACACACACAAACACACCACTCAGTATCTGCAGGTGGGATTCAATGAAACTAAGAAATCAATTAGCTTTGCTGCAATTTTGAAGATGTTCAGTAGATTAATCTTTCCCAGATGTGCTGTAAAGTGTATTTAAGTAAATACACAAAATGATGCGTAGAACACATCATTTGCATAAGTACATTAAGAAAACAAACTGGCTTCTAGGTCAGGGGTGTGCCGGTTTTCCATGTTTCCCTGGTCCTGCACACCTGGTTCAAATTTATTTAAGAATCTGGTGCGTTGGAATAAGGAGACATCAAAAACTGTCAGGATGAGGGCCAAGGTTCCTCAGCCCTACCCTGAGTCATTATTCATCAGAGTAATCTAATAAGGCACACAGACACAGAAACAATGAGTTCCTACGGTTGTTACAAACAAAGGCACAAACACATCTTCAATACTCGGTTGTTACGCAATCCAGAAAGTCTGCTGTAAAGCTCTATAGCAAATGTCACATGTATTTTTGTTTTATTGTTTGAGTTAACCTGGAATGAGTTTGTGCACAGAATAGTCCCTTACAACAATGGATGATTAAAGTGTTTTGTGAAATTATCTTAGAACTTTTCACCATTTTTCAGCATAGCACTCATTTTAATTAAATTCCAACATTTAATACTTAAAGATAAACGATTAACAAGTAAAAACTGCATTAAAAACAGTTTTGGGCAACCCTTGTTCCCTTGTTAAATAGTGCTTGTCCACCTGCAACATGACACGGCTCTGTCTTTTAATCACATTTTTATTTCGTCTTTAATTATTCAGGAGGACCCTCTCCTGTGGTGATTTGCCCTTTAATCTCTTTAAAACGGCCCGTGGGCATCAGATCAAATATATTTATGAACATCATATTGATACTTATATTTTCTATCTTGATGCATTATTGGGGAGAAAAGTCCTATTATTACTGATATGTTACCAAAAGGTCCTATGATGGACAGGCGACATGTCCAGGGTGTACCCTGCCTCTTGCCCAGTGTCAGCTGGGATTGTGTCCAGCCCCCCGGCGACTCTGTTCAGGAAATAAGTGGAAGATGATGGATATTACCAATAAAACACCAGATTTTTCCAAGTCCTAAATGTAAATACATTAATTTTACACAACTGATGTGCAAGATCTCTATGCTGATTTTTTTTTTATTTAAGGTTATATTTTATCTTTATTTTAATTTTTTTATTTATTTAAAAATGAGGCATTGCAGAAGTGTTTGTCAATAGAAATATGCAGCTAGCAAGCCAGGTTAATCCCTCTATGCCAAAAAATCTGCAGTTCCACAAAACTTTAGAGTTTCTATAATGTGCATATATTTCTGGGGTTCAGAAACAAACATGGTTTCTCAAAATGCTTAAAATTATACTCAGCAATACTTTACACAATCAGCCTGCTAAGTGATGCTCTTCTTAGTGCGAACTATAAAAATAACAACTGAGTACTTATTTGTTCATAGTTATAATTAGGTTGCCAATTGACTTGCTGCCTACTGATTTAAGCTGTGATACTCCGTTTTTTCCAGATATTATGACATATCAATAACAGCATATGCAAGGTGGGTACAGCCTCTGTGGTAACCTGTATCCCTGCATGCCATGGACAGAGCGGAAAATAGCAGTAGGAGGTGTTAAAACCTCCTGCCTTGCAGATGAATAATTCAGGTGACATCTTCACCTCAGGCAAGAATAATATTAGCCAATATCTCTGATTTGAAGGTTTGTATGTCATACATGATCAGCCACTATGGTTAGTCAGAACTTTTGTTTACTATACTAATTTAAATGCTATAAAATCCCCACAGACAGCAAATGGCTGATGTCAGACCGATGTTTGAGCACCGGTCCTTGGTTTGAAAAGAAAGATTGAAGACTTATCATTACATGGGTGTTCATGTTTTCATGTGTCTAATGAGTCTGAGCAGATCTTTGTGATTCTCCAGGGTAAATTGTGACCTTAGTTTCCTTATAATGATACATGTCTCTGGATGTGACAAATCTGTATGAGCATATTATTAGTTAATTAGACAACAAAGCCTGCAAGAAAGGATAGTTTTATTCATTTTCACAGTTAACCTGTATTTCAAACATAACATTATTCTTAGTATTCTTTCCAGAACTGCTGTTATTTCCTTATACCTTTATTTTCTTGTAGTTCAACCTCTACATCTGTTATCATCTGTCAAAATCTGTCTTTACGTTACTGGACCGAGAAATTAGTTCCAGCTGGTTGACAACTCCAGTACATGACAGCAGCATAACATCTGCTTTCTGCCTTATCAGCAACAAGGATACTTTGAAAACCCAATGAGTAAAAGTATGCAAGATCAATGATCAGGTCCAGGGAGACTGGAAATGAATATTTAGTCGTCAGCCAGCAGACTTCCCCTGATAACATGTTCTTCTCAGTGTAATCTGATCTGTCCTCACCTTGTTAAAGGCCTTGGGGGAAGAAGTTGCTTAAAGTGTTTGGTGTCTCAGTGATAAATGTATTTCTAAAGGACGCAAAACTTGAAGGTGGCTTGATGTGAATTGTGTTTCTATGGAGCTCATTAAAAAATCTTTATCTACCTATGGAAAGAACGCCTTTCCTAATAAGCCACATGATAACATAACATGACCTACGTACTCATTCTTTAGTCTCTACTTCATTCAATCACTCATCACGACGGTTCATTTCAGTGCATACGTTCATCCTTTGCATGCCCCTTTCCCCCTTTCATCATCATAACCGAGATAGGGAAGACAAACAGATGGGTGAACATAATTACACACAGAGAAGGTGATGAAGCGATAGAAGAGAGGAAAGGAGGAACTAGGAAATAAATAGTTGGAAAGTGTGGAGAGTGCTGCCTGTAATGTGTTAACAGAAACAATGCAGAAAACAATCATTGTCAGTTTATTATCACGTCATTTCTTGTCAGCTGAAACTAAGGTGATGCAGGAGTCGTAGCTTTATTAAACATGCTTGAAGGGAATATTTTTTTAGATAAATGCAATTGTCTATACTTTTTAATTGTCAAACTTGTTTTTAGGAGAGATGTTATCTTTCCAGCTCTTTGTTTTTTCTTTCCATCCCCCACCGTGATCATTATGCATTGATTTGAAAGGCTTGATTTCTGCAGGCAGGCTGTCTCCAACTCATAGACTCTTTGGATCAATACTGAAAGTGGTTTCCCATCAAATGACCCTGGAGAAAATTGAGCTTGTTGAATGGAACATTGACATTTAGGCCAGCGAATAAGCATAGATACTTTGGTTTTGCTGTTTTGACTGCTGTCCGCAGTTTGTCATTCCTCATTGCAGCACTTTTTCAAATGAATCCACAGTACTGAGATAATACTATAGGATTTTAACGTTTAAGTTATTTAAAATTGCATGAAAAGTATTAAACTCTTATTTTCATTCCAGTCAATGCAAACCTATTTAACAGAACACAAGACACCTTTTTGCTTGATGCAAAATACCTTTTCTCCATTATTTTGTAATCAACAGCTTCATCTAACTTAGCTTGAGATCATTTTGTAGCATAGACACATTGAAAGACAGTTATGTATTAACAGTGTACATTAAAGATGTGAAAAATGTACATACGTATCACCTTTTATAGATAATCCCTGTGATGTATCTGATCATTTGAATAGGCACGAGTCCAAACTGATCCTAAATGTACCCATTTTTTAAATGCTCCTGTTGCCAAAAACAGCATTTAGCTGCTCATTGTTTTCTTATGTTGCAGTTATCATTCTGCACCTTTAAATGTTTATACAAGATATGTCTACTTAAACTGCAAACCTTAAATATTCAAGCTCTGAATTCATTTCACCTGTGCTGTGATTTATACAGTGTTTATATAAAGCAGAACTACAATTATGTTTTATATTGAGCAAAACATACGTATTCTATAGTATTATCAGTTTAGGTTTATCAAAGCTAATTGTATATTCTGACAACCCAGCTAGAATAAGTAGTTGCAGGGGATGGATGGATAATAAACTAAATTCTTAGCGTTATTAAAAACAATTCAATTGATTTTGAAATAAATATCTTCATATAATTTTTAGATGTGGTTATGATGGCATTGCCAATGAAAACACTTGAATAAATGTTGTTGTTAGATTAATTTTATATATGATCATAACCTTTTCACCTTTCAGCTTGGGGACTTCTCCTTTTACATGCTTGCAA
>JBAMIG010000003.1:15441944-15469589 GCA_037177335.1 Kiunga ballochi
CACAGCTCCAAGCAACAATCTCAAGTGGTGAAGCATATAGTTACAATCACAAATCAGATCAGCTCTTACCGTGACGCTATAGGTTGGAGAGCCGGGCAACCCTTGGTAAAGAGAAAAATGCTTATCACCAGGCTGAGCGTCCATACACGACCCACAGCAGACTCTAACCTAATTTGCCTGTTTCCCCCTTAAATACCCAACCTGCATGTGTGCGCGGGAAAGCGGTTTGACCGGTCCCGTTTTCCCATTCACAAAGATGCAAGGTCGTTTCCCACCAGTTCCCAATGTGTCTGGTTTCACTGTGTGACTCTGGCATGGAACCATAACACGTTTCGAGCGTGAGATCGTTATTAAGACCTTGGTGTTTGAGCATTCCAGCTCAAACACAAGCAAGGAGAAAATGCAGTAAAAAGAAGTGCAGATGAGTTCAAAGCAGCACACACACAGAAATCTTCTATTTCAAAGGCAATTAATGGCTGTGGGTTAATATCCAATAATCACACGACCCGTAAGTTGCACATTTGTCATTTGTTGGAGTCTATTTCTCAAGTTAGCTACGTTTGAATCTAGTGAGGGGAACAGTTCATGAAGAATTCAGGTATGAAAACAGTTTGCAGAGTTGTTTCAGAGTGCTGAAGCTTTAGTGACAAACCAAGTTACTTTTTTATGGGAAAAATGAAAAAAAAAAACAAGTTTTGATGATATAATCCCTCTTTTATGCAGATGGACTGCATTGTATGTGTTATTCCCTCTATCAATTCTAGTGCAGTGAATAATAACTTATAACTCTTTCAGTTTTCAACTAAAACATTCAGTTCTTAGTTGCTGTTGTATTTCCTGAAACTCATCCTCTTCCTTAGATCATTTAAAGAAATCAACCGAATGAATGTAAGCATGCTTAGCTTTTGCTATTGATCAGATCTTGGAAAGGTATTATTATAATAAACACAGGGCATAGTGTGGGTTAGCCTTTTTTTATTTTTATTGTACAGTTATTCAGGGCCTGCAAATTTTGCTGATCTCTGTACGTTGAGTGCTTTTGTGCAATCAGCCACTTCTGGACATCCAGTTCAAATAATGAGAGGACACTTCACTAAAGTGTCTCAAATAACATTGTTTCAGAGCCACTGAGTCAACCACTTAGCATATTTCCTTTTATAACGAAGACAGTAAAATATCTTCATTTTGGCTGAACAAATGGAGCATTTAAACATGTAGTTAAAATGTAAGGTCCTCAAGTAAAGATTAAGTACAATATGTACAAAATCATGGTATAATTGAAAATGCCAACCTTATTCTGCACACTTTTTTAACTTCATGCCAAATGACATTACATGATGTTTGGATTTAACATCTTTGTTTGGAAAGCATGTGCCACAAAAACACTTAAGTCAGGGAAGAAAAAAAAACCTGATAACTTTATTACATGTGTTAAAATGAGACCATAAAGAAATTAAACAGTCTCCTATAAGTCAGCTGTTGTGAAAATATGTAAAAATTCAACAACAGTTCTGATAACAAATAATGAAGGGTGGTGAAGTTTCAACATTCCAACAAGAAAAATCAGAGGGAAGATTTCTTTTCATACGCTTTATAGATACAAGCTACATTTGTGGACTCTGTGTGCCGCCTTGTCACTTCTTACCTGATGACAGCTGAGATAGGCTGTTTGCAGTTCCCTTAAAACCCATGGACAAATGAATAGATGAGTTTTTTGAGCACTTGAATTGAGTCACTGAAAAAACAGAAGTATGGTCCTTATGCTGAAACAGTTATGGACTCTGGACCTCAGCAGGTTGGATTTGGAGCTACTAGCATGAACCGAAATGGATCTTTTCAGCTCAAAGATGTCCAATCAAATCCTAAAGCAACTGCCTGTTTCTAAAATATGTTTTGTTCAAGCAGTCATAAAGCTAACGTGCGCCACCTTCACAAAGATGATCATCCTTATTACATGTAATTTCCCACTCTTCTGCTTTTATACCAAACAACAGCCTGAAACAGTAACAATCACTCATCCTTCTCCAGAGTGAAGTTCTTTGGAGAGAACTTAAACATGCCTCTGGATGCTGTTTGCTGCTACGCTATAGGCAAAAAAGTTGACTTTTGAGTTGATGTCGATAAATAAACACGTAGGAAACTGTTAGAATGCTTTGTGATTGTAGAAACTCATGTTCCTCTAAAATAAAATCTGATTTAAAATCTCCTACTACTCAGCTCTCCTTTTCTTTCACCTCTCTGTCACTCTCCCTCTCCATCTTTCCTTGCATTATGCACTCAGAGACATAATCAAAGCAAGAAGAATCATGCAGCATCAACCGCCTCATCAGTTGAGCTTCACTGAATACTGGTTTTGACCCCAACCCTCTGGTCAGAAATAGTTTCTTTGTCTCCAGTGCTGTGTGGGGTCTCTCTCTCTCTCTCTCTCTCTCTCTCTCTCTGTCTTTTCATAAAAATAGTACATCATGGAACTTTCCAGGAACTGAATTTAAGCATCTCTCTTTAACCATGCAGTGCTTAGACACTACACCGCTGTCCTTGCTAGCTTTGGCTGTGGTCTGCCACCTCAGTGACGCATGTCGCCAGCAGCCTGGTTTCACCTTCTAGTGATGAGGTTACACAACAAAACATATCATGCGGCAAGCTTACACTGCTCCACGCCGTCCCACATCTGCCGCCAGCTGGGGGCAAGAACACAAAATTAGTTTTTTATCTTAATCGAGTAAAAGCAGAACAAGAATTACACATGTCAAAACAGATAGTGTTGCATGTAACAGCGGTGAATAAAATCAGGTCCTTAGTATTAAACTGTTAAAAATGTTTGCCCAATAAATCATAGATGATGAGGAAATTGTCAAGAGAGGGAAAGTAACCGAACGCTGTGTGTGTAACATTGTTTATTCAGATTGAGTAAAATGTTAGTATGAAGATTCTTAAGGCTTATTATTGATGCATTAATATAGGTGTTGACTATACTTTCTTCAGACTGATGACGGCTTTTAGCATGTGAATGATATGTACTGTATATCCATCCATCCATTATCTGTACCACTTATTCCACTGAAGGGTCACGGGTAGCCAGAGCCTATCCCAGGCAGTACTGGTTGAGAGGTGGGGTACACCTGACCTAGACAGATTGCCAGTCCATCACAGAGACACAAACAACCAGCCACACACACACACTAGCTGCTAAGGACAATTTCAAATGACCAATCAACCAAACCTTCATGTTTTTGTATGATGGGAGGAAGCTGGAATAGAGAGACCCACGCCGGGAGAACATGCAAACCACACAGAAAGGCTGCTGTTCGAACCCAGACTGCAGTGCTATCCACCACACCACCATTAAGCCATATATACACATAAAACCACTAACTTATTAATTTATCATTGTGTTCCCTTTTTTTCAGCCCGAACCCTACAAGAGAATTGTGTGTGTTTGTTTTTTTTTATTTCAGGGACACTAATATAATAATTTGCAATTACAGCAAATTTCTTTAATTAAACCATTAAATGCTGTTGAAATAGTTGTGACATTTAATGACTCGTATTTAAAAATAAATGTATCCTTAATTAAACTGCAAGCTTAATTTCCCATTAAATCTCTTTCAGCATGCTGACAGATTTTTCACATTACCAAGCAAACCAAACCAGAGTAATTAAAGATTTTTCACAGATGACAATCTCCTCTGAGATATGGTCACTAATTATTATTTTGTCAAGGTACAATTTAGGATTTTCTTTATTTATGTGGCCCCACCAGACCTTTGAAAGTCAGACAGTAATCAATATATTACTTAATTAATAATAAACAATAATCAGACCTTTTAGAGTACTACAACATTCTCAAGTCTGATTTAAATGTTACCTAATAAATCTAATAAAACTGAAAATTCATAAAGTCCATACCCTTATATGAACCTTTTTTTAAAGATGTATGCTCAAATCTTTTATTAGAATACGATGGGCTCTTTATTAGTTCTCTGCTAAAATATGGCATTCCTATAATAAAATCAGTCCCTGTTACAACAAGAGCTATTTAAATCATTTTGTATTTGTGGTGCAGGGAACAGTTATGAGATTTATAAAGATGTGAAAATATAAGTATGTGTTTACTGGTGACAAATAACAGGAACTGGCCAATAGGTGATGCAGAAATAAACGTTTCAGCCTTTTTTCAGGATTCATTCATTTTCTCCACCGCTTAGTCCAATGCAGGGTCGCAGGAAAGCAATTAGCAGTAAGAAGCAGACTGGTCAGAAAACTGAAGTTAGTTTGGTATGATGCAGACGTAGCTCTAAGCTTCCATCGATAAACATCAGCAAAAGTCAACTCTGATAAAGGTGAAAGAAACAAAATGAGAGTGTGTAGTGATAACAGTTCAGGCTTCTGAAATGGCCATTTTGCTGGGAAGGGGAGGGGTGGGGGGGGGGTGCAACAACAGCTTTTGGAAATCTAAGTTGTTGATTCAGCTTTGTGTATTTTCTTTCTCCAGGTCATTCAGGCCTGACTTTGTCTTGGTGCGCCAGCACGCTTTCAGCATGGCCCAAAATGAGGATTTCAGGAACTTGATCATTGGTCTTCAGTATGCAGGCGTCTCCTCTGTCAACTCTCTGGACTCCATTTACAACCTCTGTGACAAACCCTGGGCTGTGAGTAACCTCAGAACACAAAACGCATCACCGTACAGAGTGTTTTATTCTCTACATTTTCTCATGTGATACATTACAAGCCATGCTTAGTTTGCAGAAGCTTTACACAGCTGACTTTCTCCTCTTATTTTTCATCTCTCCCTCAGTTTTCCCAGCTGATCAATAATCAGAAGCGGCTGGGCTCAGACAAGTTCCCCCTCATCAACCAGACCTTCTACCCAAACTACAAAGACATGGTGAAGTTCTTGATATTTACTGGACCTTGTGTTTTGTCAGTCTGCCCGCAAACAATTCTCACTTGTTAATATCAGAGAGACTGTTTTAAATTTTGTAAAAGCAGGAGTTGATTAAGGATTAAGTAAAAACTGCTTTTTTTTGGCAGAGTTTTGCACTGAGCTTATGTTTCAAGAAACAGGAAAGTTCCCTATAAGTCAGTTGTGTTATGACTAACCCAGCCATGTTTTCCATGACATGCTCTACAAAGATGCAGCTACAGGATGGCATTCATTCAGAATGATGGAAACAATCAGGACATTTTTAAGGTTCTTTTTTTGTCCTTAATGCTTCACTGAATCACTATAATCAAGCTATAAAAATACATTGTGCTCTTGATCATATTCATTAATAAGCATAAATGAAAATTCACATTAAATCTCATAATGATTTTTCTCATCAATGTCACTTCTGAGCTTCTGAGTCTTGCAGCGTTTTTCCAAAGAGAATCAAAAAGGAGACAATGACGTGCTCTTCCACTGAGACATTTTATATACAATCTTTTTTGGTACATGGATATAGAAAACTCTATTCAGACAGACACCAAGACATAAATACAACTCCAACAGGTCTTACAGTATAAAACAAAACAAACTATTTAAAACTTCCCTATAGAAATACAATTAGGATGGATTATAATCCTGCCATTCATGAAATTATATGTAAATATTAATATATTTAAAACAGACATGTTTTCAATGTACCGTGCAAATCAGTGCATTAGATATAAATATTTTAATGCATTCATTGTCGACTAAACAATTGATATAATTAAAAAGTAATGGATCATGCAAAATAATGTATTTGACTTCAGTGAAGTACAAGTAATCCAGAAACAAGACAGGAGTCGTTCCAAACTCGGGCTGTCTTATTTTGAAAAACACTTAAATTCTTCATTGAATTTATGAGAATTAACCACTTCCTGTTTTAGGTAGTTAAAAAAGAGAATTGAACCATGTCCTGTTACACCATTTCCTCTTCTGAGAGCAGCTATAGCTTCTACAGGTGGCAGTGCTGTTTTTTTAGTGCTGGAAACAGATTTTTGGCACAGGAAAGAGCTCAACCACTAAACACTAAACCACAAGATAATATAGGAAAAGATTGTTAGCTTAAAAAATGTTAATTCCCGCTGGAATACAATATTTACAGATTTTACAGTTGTGCTCATATGTAATTACTGCATCGCTTAACACATGAGCACAATTAAATGGAGATTATCTGGTGTTGTGTATACACTGCAAAGCTGGGAAGGGTTAGGTTATAGGAACTGAAGATGCTTAGATTCTACTCTATCACATATAAACATCATTATCTGTTCATTATGCAGCACAAACATACTGAGATCCTCATACTTAGCAACATGGAGCAAAAGAATCCTGAAGGAGATTTTTTTATATGTCAAAGCAGATGCTGAGATAGAGCAATTCAGCTTTTTATGTTTAAAAAACATTACTTCCTTTAGTTTTGTATGCATCATATGATTAGTTTTAGAATGCAGAGATACTACACAGTACTGTAAATGCAGCATGCTTTCATTTCTATTGACAGTTTTTGTTATTATGAAAATTATAATCACTTTGCATTGTGTAAACTTTGCAACTCAAAACCTTGCTATTTGTTTTCTTTAATATCTTATTGTTGGACAGCAACTCTCCAATTTTCTTTCTATATCTTTCAGCAAAATTTCCAACTTAAATTCTATTATAGCTTACACATAAATGGGTGTAGGTCTCCCATATTTGTAAAGAAATGCATTTACCATGAGGCAAAACACTCCCTCTGCTATGAAAGGTTCTGCTCCTGTTCTCACTCTGTAAAAGCAAGTGAAGTGGAATGTGTGAGTGTGAAAATGAGTCAGAAATGCTGAAAGCCCCTGAAGTTTAAACAAATGTCCCCATCCTTGCTGAAGTCACAACCTGACCTCTGCTAACAGAAGATCAGAGCGTGAGGTTACCCTCCTGTAATTCTAAAAATTTGCCAATTTTTTTTTCAATTCAGGTGTTACTGTGCGTGCCGAATCTGAAGTACATATGCCACATCCGGCTTTTCTTTTTTAGGCATTTTAGAAGTCCAAATCAGAGCTAGAATTACAGGTCACGGGTCAGTCATGTCTAAGAAGTCTTTCTCAGGTGGAGGCCCTCCTCGGTACCAGCTGCAACTCGAATCTGAGCGGCGGATACAGGCGTACTGCCGAGCCTGCTCCCCATTTAGACTGTTATCCAGCAGCCAGTCTGTCCACAAGCACTCATTTTCCCCCGTGGATGCACACGGCACCGTGTAGCAGGTGTTGATCTGACAGGAAAAGAGTCAGTGATTAATCTTTTATTCATCTCATTGTTTGGTGCCCCATGTGTTTTAGTTCAGGTTGTTAAAAAAAACACGGTTAGATATAGTAACTTAATGCGAAGAAGTGTTCATTTAAATAAAAAGAACAGATAAAAACATGTTTGCACTAAAATAGAAGAAAGCTTGAGGCAGAGCAGAAGAAACAGCTAATAATTTTTTGTGTCAACTCAGAGGCAAAAAAGACTGTAGAGGAAGATAAATACAAGGTGCACTCACTCTGCACTCACAGCCCATCTGGTATCTGTAGTTGAGGTTCTTCTTTTGTGATAGTGATAAGTTGTCCCACGACTCCACTAGGTCACACTGGCCAATAGAAATGCGGCCATCGCTCCACATACTTCCTGAATAAAGACATCAAAGCACCAGCGTTTAATCTAGCATCCGTTAAAACAAAATGTCACAAGTCTTATAACTACTAGAACCCGAGAAGAAGATATTAAGTATCTCTAAATAATGTTAAATATGTTTATATGGAGAGTGAAAAGACAAGCATGAAATCAGAAGCACTCTTCATCTTAACTGTCAACATGAAGGTTTCCAACAATGAGAGATATTAATGAAATCTGTTTCATTCATTATCTCACTGATAAAAACTCGGACAAGCTCAGTGCAGCCAAAATCCAGGTGAAACTGTGAACGTTAGTAAGAAATGTCGCATACCGTACCTGAGAGCAGATACCCTGCTTTATTGTTAGAGTCCAGCTTGACTCCACACAGTGAGGAGAAGACTGGAGTGTACACATACTGGATATCTTTAGCTCTCTCGAAACCTTTAAACATCTATACACAGAGACATGTAGAGAATAAAAGGCTGTGAGCTTGGCACAACAAAAAAATGTAGGTTGTAAATATTACTTTCAGGGTTTTATTTTTTTTAAAAAAAGAGCTTCGAAATGTGGAAAGGAAAAATGATTTTTGTTGCAGATTTACACAGAAGGCTATTTAACCCCATTCAGTTTTACCTGGTAAAACTACTTACTCAAGTGAGGAACAACCGTTCTCTTTTTTTCCTTCTCATCTGACAGCTAATCATCCAAAACGTGTGATAAAACAAGACATTACAACACAAAGGGTATGATATTGAAAAAAACATAAATGCTACTTTGTGACATGCATTTCAGGCAATATAGAGGCATCGACAGCCTGTTTGTGATGTCACGTTTATGTTTTCTTATTTCCTCATCACATTAAAGACAGAACCTTCTAACATAAAGCCTGCAGCCTTTCTTAAACAGCACGACAGTAAAAAAAAAAAAAAAGGCATGTGTCTGCACTAACACAACTCACCTTGATCATTTTGATTTCATATTGGATCATCTTCATGTAAGGTGAAGAGCTGTTGCTAGGCGACACAATCTTCTCTCCAGAGATCTTCGCTCTTATCACTGTCAGAGAAAACATAGATGGAAAGAAGAGCCGAGATGAATTGAAGTGTCAAATAAATGTAAGATGATGGGAAGAGGTGATTTTCATGTCAGACATGAGTGAAAACAATCAATTCAGTATTTCCTCGATGAATGGATGGATGGATTAATGTATAGATAGACCTGTTTTCCTTCCTTCTCTTTTTTCTACCATTTGTCTGGCACTCCTCCTCCTCCCCATACAGACAGTGTCGCAGCCTCTCAGTAGTGATACAGGATGTGTCCCTCTTTTCCTCTGGGAGGAAGTTCAAACCCACTTGGAATAACAAGTAGCTCTCTACTTGCTCACTTCCAACCAAATCCACACACACACACACACGTACACATGTATATGCATACAATACATACCAGGAACATTTCCGAACACACACACACAAATTACAATGTTCACTCTGTAAGGACCAAATTAAATTTTAACATTATTGCCTTTACTGCTCCTGGTCTCTTTTTTTCCATCCACATAACTCATACAACAAGACATTTCTGTCATTTGTGTAATTAAAAAAAACATTTCACTCAGACTTTTTTCTGAACCATATTAACAATGCCGTAGCTAAATAAATCCAACCTAAATTAGTTTACTATTATAGCTCCACACAAGAAGCCACACCAGAAAGCGCCGTTAACTGAAAAGCAATAACACTTTAGGTGAGACGACATAGCAGGTACTCATCACACAATGATTTGGAACTAAGTCAAACAAGCCCACACATAACAAATTGGGATACTCCTTCTTCCAATAGTAATAGAGTAGCAACCAGAAAAATCTGCCAAAGTGCTAAAAGCTTTGCTTCTCTATTAAGAGCGTCATACATATTTATTATAGCTGTAAATAAATACATTTACTTTACTTTTAATGAGATAATTAATTCCTGTTTTCATGGCAGTGGCATGAATAGGATGTTTGTGTGTGTCTTTTATATCCCTGCAGAGATGTGTCAGAAGAATAAAGGTTAGGGCAAAAGTTCATGGCAGGGTTTCATCTTGTTCAGTAACACAATGTGTGCTGATGACACTTTATGTGATGATGTGCCATCAATGCTAGTTTTTGGGAGACCATGCTGGTCATGCAGTGTTACAGAATTTCTTCTGTAACTTTATTATGAAGACTTTATTGTAAATACAGGATTTGGGCCAGTTTATTCTGCTCGTTCAGTTTCTTGGCGTTAAGACAAGCTGCTAACATTAGCTTGAAAGGAAGTTTATGAAGACATGAGTCTGCCATGTGAAAAAATCAGAATGAGACTGCTCCCATCTTGGCCAACAGACTCATCAGGCACCATCTAAAAATGCCAAGACTTCTTTGTCCTCAACTGTAACGCCTTCTAAATCTAAAATGCCAAATGTTCACTTATTACTATGCAATCACTGTATTATCACAGTGGTTAAATTCCCATGAACACTGGCTCCTAAATGTCCCTGATTTACATGTCCATTCCTGTTTCGTTGTGTGTTAGAAAAGGAAAAGTGAAGAAACAGTGAGCCTGAAATGGATGAAAGGCAAAAGAAATGCAATCGTATTAGAAAGTGGGAGAGACAGAGTGAAGCTCACACACTGCTTAGCAAACCACCCCCTCGGTTTTCCCTTTGGCCCTTCACATAACTACGCCATGTTTTTGTGTGTTGGTAAAAGGAGGAGGAGCTAAGCTTGTTCTGTGAAATCGGCTCAGGAAAAACTGAGCCTTTTTTTTTGTTTGTCGAACACCCCATAGAAAGGCCGACAAATATTTGTGTGAGGCATTAGGAGTTAAATCTGTGTGTATCGCACTGCACAGAGCAGGGCAGTATGTCCAAAACTGTTCTGTATGCAGAAAATGTAAGGTAGACTGCATTCTTATACTGTAAAACTCAGATTATGCTGCTAAAATTGGCCAAAACAAATGTCAGAGATAAAGATCAACTGCTCACCCATATGGCCTGTATCACACGGTGGTCTCTGACAGCACCAGGACATTAATAATTAGGAGGAGGAGGAGGAGGAGTGGGGTTGAGACCTAAAAATGTTTTATGGGATTTGCTGTCGGATGCGTTTTGAGTCACCTTTGGTTCAAATTTAATTACAAAAATTTACAGTTGAGTCTGTAAACTACTGCTGCAGGATCATTTGAAGCACATCAGCGTTGTAAATTATCATTTTAACTATGTCAAATTTGCCTGATAATTATTAAGGTATTAGTAAGCAGGAACTAGTTTCAAGTTATGGTTTCTACTTTTTTAGATCAAGCTATATACAAAAAGAATGCACTATAAAAAACAATTCAACTCTTAAACATTGAAGTAACATCTAGTACATCTTCTTTACAAATGAAAAAGTAAAATAGTCTTTTATTACTCATTTATTGATGCTAAGAATTAAAAACTATAAGTAACCAGGTAATATATTGAATAATAAAATAAAAAATAATCTTAAGTTCACTCTTAATGTTTCTTTGCTTTGTGAGATTTGATCGTTTTGTTTGAAAATGTATCAAACCAAAATGCAGCTGAACACTCACAAAGAAATCAGCAAGCATTGTTTTGATTCAGTTTCTGTTATTAAATATTAGGTTATCGATCCATTTGGTCTCAGTGATGTGAAATAATGCAACCTCTTAAACACCAAACAGGACGTCATGTTTAAGCTGCTGGCAGGTGCCATGAAAACCGACTGTACCAACAACCGAGAGTCAGTTATCGGAAAAACAGAGAGGGTATTCTGTGAATCTTTTTCCAGAAGATGGAGGACAAAAAAAGAAAAGTAACCAATTTTAAATTGTTACATTCCTTGCTTTGACCTTGATAAGAAAAAAACATTTCTTGGTCAGGCCTTTTTTTCCAATGAAGGTTAAATACCAAAATGTTGGGAATAAATAATTGTGAAAGTGTGCAAAGGATTTTTCTGCTAATATACTGATCTACTAAAGTCTACAGCTGATGGCAATAGGGAGGGCAGAATAGTGGCTCCTGGGTGGATGTACCTGATAAAATCCATCAGATAACCTGGAAGACAATGTGTTTGTTAATTGCTGCCAACATATTATTTCCATGTGCTGTGTGTCCCTAACATGGTGTTATAAAAGTTTAGGGTATATTCTCAGTACCCAGGCTTCACCAGCTGTGTTGGAACTAAGATAGCACATTAAAAAGAAATATAATTCTGCACTCATTATGATTTTCATCCTATATTTTCACCCTTATCATTCAGTGTAGCTCTTAGATCAAAACTGCTTTTGGCAGATTAAGTGTGCTCCACATTTTAGCCATCCCACTTAAATCTTCCATCTAAGCTGAATACGCAGCCTGTTCATGATAAACTGAAATGCTTCAGTGTATTAGTTATGTGCACGGATAAGATGGTTAGCAGCTTAAGCTTTGCAGTCCATCACAGAAAGGACAGAAATGATCACTAATTAAAGTTGGATTGAACTGGTGGGTTCAATTATTCATTAAGCATTCTGTCTGTCCTCACCAGATAAAATTGATTAGGATCATGTGCTACACATGAGCCTTTCTGGACACTTTAATCAAATTTAATTTTTGTCAATGTTACACATTCATATTAAAAAGCCATTCAAGTTCTGTTGGTAAAACACTTTTCTTTACACATATGTCGGAAATGGTCTTACTCTCCCATTTAAGCATGTTTGCATTGTCATTTTTGCCAAATAAAAGGGATATTTGTAAAGTTTAGAAGAAATACTATTTTTTAATGGCAGGTGTTTCCACTGAATAGTTTTTAAGCGCCTAAGTCGCAAATCTCGTAAAAATCTCGACGGCTGGACGCGAATTCACGAGACTTGCAGCGCGGGTGAAATTACAACAAAACAGTATATTTGGGTTTTCTGAATACTGCAGAAAATTTGCTGAACTTTTTTTGAAGCCATCCCCCTCATTACCCTTTCAAATTGTTACAATTTTACATTTGTTTTCTTTCTTGCCGCGCCATCTTGACAGGTCACATGACGTACTGCGTGATGTTTAAATGCGAATAAAGTTTATTCGAACTGTAGGGGTTTCCATAAGCAAATTTTTATTGTGATAATTTTTTTTTGTGCAAATCTAGGTTTAATGGAAACGTACAGACACGCCTACAGAGTGAGAGCGTCTGTTTGCCTGCTGCAAAGCTATGACTGAAGAGAAATATTGCAAACTTGTACCATGAGAACTGATGTAGTAGGTAACTCCCCCCTCCCAGATGAATTGGCACTCTTGTCATCCTCACAAAGCTGGACTGTCAGTGGGCTTTCACACCAATATTGTTAGTATGCAGACCATCAGACTAAGCCTATAGACATGGAAATGAAGTTGGGAAGAAAGAGAGAGATGGAGTAGGCTGTGCGGGCATGGACTGGCCCTTCTCCAGCAAAGACACACTCACACAGTGTCAAATACACAAACATAGCCAGGGAATTGTCCAGGGTTTGTGGGCAGATGGGATATTACTCAGATGCACAGCTTTATTCACAGAGCTCATCAACTCTGACAGTACTGTCAGGTCAACTTAAGGCCACCACCAGCCTGTACTTTGAAAATGACCAGGTTAGAGTAATCACAGATGCCAGATGAGTCAAGGTTTTCTTCTGAAAACTTGAGGTAAAAAAGGACTTTGTCCTTTGTGGTTCCTGAAAGTGATGTCCTACCTGAAAATGGGCAATTGCCTCCTTTTTCAAACATAAATTCATACGTAACTCTTCAAACAGGTGCGAAATTTCAAAGTAGGCCAAATATAAATGACCCTGCTTGTTAACTTTCAGCTCTAATTTAGGTTGTGTAGGTTGATAGATAGCATAATGTACTTTTCTATCTTATGTTTTTTTTTAAATAATTTTAGCAATAGGTACTTGATTTTACAGCTGATTATTATTACATTTAAAAACTCAATGGAAACATTTTGAGATTTCCATTTTTATCTTTTTTATAATGAACAAAACCTGTCTATTTTTAAACATGCTATCACTTCTGATTTTAATGTTGAGCTACTAAAAACATAACTAGATAATATAATGTACAGTTTTTGTAAGATAGAACTATCAATAAGTCTTGATGGATTCCAGTTTGTGCAATCATGCAATTTGCCTTCTGACATGTAAACTGTTAGTTGGAACTGATAAAAAAGAATTGATTATTTAGCACCACAAATTAATTTTTTTTTATCATTTCTTGGGTCCCTGTGTAATAACAAATAGGATGTTTAGGAACCAGATAAATTCCATAAAAAATTTGGTATAATTACAAAAAGGGACCTACTCTTTGTATGTAGGAATTATATGAAACAAAATCCAAATATTCACATACTTTAAAGTCGGGATCTGCAGCAGCTACGATTGCAAACAACTAACCTTTAATAAACCAATACTTTTTTTTAACTTAAGAAAGAAAGAAAAAAGAGGCTAACTTAGACAAGTCGTCACCTTTACTTTTGCTTTTGGTAAATAAACATCAAACTGGTGCTGTCTTTCAGAAAAAAAGGCCTCCATTTTATTTTCTCAAATATAGGCAAGATTGAATAAAAGTTATTTCTGTAAAGCTAATAAAGTGTTTTTAATGTTGTAATTATACACACCCAGACTGATGACTATAAAATAGTTAAAGGCCTTGCTGAGCAGACCACCTGTGTTGTTTTGATCAGTTCTGATTTGCGCTATACTTTTTTCAGGTTCCTTATTGGGAAAACTGAACAATCACATTATATCTGTGAAAAAATGGCACATTTCACACATACAGTAGTGCCCTAAAAATAATATCCTAAATATTTTTATCTTGTTCTGTTCATCAGACCAGCTTTCATTTCATGCTCATTATCATTTTTAGAGACATGTTTAAAGAAAGAGCTGATCCTGAAAACCTGATAGGAGATATACAATAATTAGACGCTAGGACCAAGAAAAAGGAACTTCTTCTTCCCTCTTTTTCTTCCTGATTCTCCTCGGCTTGAGTGTGACCTTTGACAGAAGCACATACTCTAGCTTTCCGCACTCTGCAGCCAAGTACTCAAAGTCAAAGCAGAGTGTTGGTTTTGGCTTGTGCATAGACAAGAAAGAACTGGATGGTGGGAGGGGGGTTGGAAGGGGGGGTGTGCACTGGACAGAGAGAAAAGGTCTTGTAGCCTGTGCTGGTTTACATATGACTGTTTTGTTAAGGTTTGTTTTTGTACTATAAAGTGGAAAAACACGCAGGAATGTTATGACAACTACTACTTTGGCTTTTTCTCTGTAACTGCAAATCAAAGTTGGTTAATCAATAAGCAAGTCATTATTCAATATCAATCGATCAATAAGTTAATCAACATCAAAATTATTTTCAGTTCATTCTGAAAACATCTTAAGACCTCAGATCTGTTCTCTGCTATTCAGATTAACAGCTTATGTTTTCTGTGGCGTTAACATTTCTGATCACGGACAAAAATCATAAATAGTCTCCAGTCTGAAACTCACCGATCTCAGCACTGCAGAAGAGCTGTTGGGGGTGTGCTGGGTGGCAGCTGCATCCCTCCACAACTTCTTCCATTCCTGCAGCAAGCAAAAGGAGCATCCAGAGCCCCAGAGACGCGCTACGTGGCTGGGACGTGGCCATGATAGCTCTAGCTATCTCTTTCTGCTCTGCCACTTGATGAACACTCAGCAATCTCTTGTGATCCTGTTAAGTTTCCTGGGAAGCAAGTCAGGTCACCAGTCAGTGACAGGAGTGTGTGGCGAAAAAGAGAGCAAGGTCGAAGTGGTGGGATGGGCTCCGCTGAGCCGAGATGCAGCTGTGGATAGAAATGTTTTCATAAGTTTAAAGTGAACCTCTGAATTCAAGCTGCAGCAAATAACTTGGGTTGAAGGTTGTTGCTCTCTTTTCTCTACCTTCTCTCTCCCCTTCTCTGAAGACAACACACAGAGAGAACTTACAATAGTTGGATCCCCTCACGCTCTGGTCTTGAATGCTGAGAGGGTCACACACAGGGAGCCTCTTATGTGCTCAACAATTTAGAGACAGCCTCCTCAAATGCAAGAAAAAAGCCTGCTATCCTTTGCCTCTTCTAATGCTTTACTTTACTTTAAATTTAGATTATTTCAAAAGATAAATCTAAAAGTTATATGATTCTCTGAAGTTTCTTGTTGAAAATATATTTTTATTACGGATGTTTGTGTATTCCATAATTACTAGAAATTAGTTGATTTTTAGTTCTAATTTAATAAGAAAATATTATGATTGTCAAACTTTTTTTAAAAAACCTGAAAAATGAAAAGTCCATAATAATATAACTGTGGAATTGTGTTGACTTTAGTTTGTGTTTAAGGCTGAAACACATGCTAACAAACATGTTAGACATTATATTTAAGCAACACAATATGTTATAATTTCTCTAGGGAAGTGCATTTTGGGACACCACCTCTTATTTAATTTTAAATATCTATTTCCTGCTTGAATTCCATATACATGTTCACAAACTTTGACATAGCTTTTCTTACCTGACAGAAAGATGTGAGATTTGCTTGTTGTGGCAGGTCGTTACCTTCACAAGACTGCAGTCATTTCCTGACAGCCACTTCTGCAGGAGCTGATCTTTTTTTTTTCCACAACAGGGTTTTCCCCCTGTGATGTTTTGAAAATCTGCTGCTGTCGCTCTGTGTCTCTCATGATTCATCCCTAACACTAGTTTTTTTTTGTTTTTTTTTACTTTGCAGATCACAACACCAAGTTTCCCAGTGGTGGTGAAGATCGGACACGCCCACTCCGGAATGGGGAAGGTACTGTGATGTTATAGCCTTTACAAAACAATGATGCATTCTTTGTCTTACAAAGTACAAGGTTTCTAAGATTACAGCACTGAAGATAAACTAATTAAATAAATCAAGATAGAATACTTTCTGATGATCAACCTACCTATATAGGAGACAAACTCAAGAAACAAAAAGCTACATACTGGTTTCAGGTCAGTGAGGGATCTTTTCATCATTTGGATGTATTTAAAAAGGAGAAAGCAAAACCATACATAGAACCACATCAGTTCCACTCTGCAGTGTTTCTCTCTAAATTGCAGACAACCATTTGTTTATGTCATTTTCCTCTTATCCTGTTTCTTTTGTTTCTCTTCTCATCATGACTTCAGCTCATCTGTGTTATTCTCTCACCGTCTCCTCTCTTGTCTGTTGTTATTGATTAAAAACAGTGTTTAATATTTTCTGGATGAAGTAACTCCATCTCACCAATCTGCAACACATTATTCACCTGAACTGCCCTGATACTGATTTGCTGTCCTTTTTAAGTGCTAGGTCGAAAATTTACACAGCATGCAGTCATTTTGGTATCAAATCAATGTGGATTAACTCAACTATGGTCCGTTGGCTTCCTCTGCATTATTCAGACTTATTCAGCTTGTCTGGGTATTAAGTTTTAATCCATCTCCATTGACAAAAGGATTAACCCATTGTTACATTCACATTATGTTTACCTTGTAAGTTTACCCCACTAACTTTGAGTACCTAAATCATATTTATTTTTGTGTGATTAAAGCAAACTAAATCTGAATTTACTCATCATTTGTGTACTTTATTTCTACTCCATTTAAAAAAAAAAACCCCTGCTTTCTTGTTTTCTTAATGCAAGTTAACATCATTATCAGCTACCATTAGGTAACCTGATAATATTTATAGGAAATGCAAGTTTGCTTGTATTGCACATTTCATACACATCATCCATAGTGCTTCATATAAAACATTAGAAGATTAGAAAGAATATTATAAACGGTGCAAAGTTTGGAAAATAATAAATTAATGAAAAGCTAGATTTTCTTTGTTGCTATGCAGGTTTCATGCTTAAGTGCATGAGAAAATAAATATTTTTAGCCTGGTTTAAAGCATCTGACTTAATCTCCCGTGTCTGTTTAATCAACTTGTTTGTAGCATAACCACTAAATATTGCTTCTCCATGTTTAGTCTGGACTCTGGTCTGGACTAGCTGACCCGAGTCTCCGGATGTTTATCAATACGGACTTTCTTCTCTTTGATATCAAAAAGAAAAATGTTTTTTTAATTTAACAAAATTCTTTTTCATTCAAATGTTTTTTTGCTGCAGTCTCGAGCAGTCTAATGGACTGCATATTTATAATGAAAAGAAAATAAGGCATCTAATGTCTGTTAGTTAATGCTTAACTAAATAGAATAATTATTTTCATCTCTTTAATCTTTTACATCATAATTAAGAAATTAATTAAATCCTTTTCTCAATTTAGATTATCAAAAAAAAAACTATTTGCTGCAAACCTCCCTAAAGTGAATAATAGTTAAAGCAGCTTTCAAATTACTCCAAGAGATGAGGGATTATTCCGCTACACAACCTGTTTTTATCACAATGTTATAAGAGATAATTACATTTTTAAAGAATCAGCAGCAAAAACAGCTCATATATATTGAATATAATCTGTATTCACTCATATATTAATTGCAGGTCAAGGTGGATAATGTGAGTGACTTCCAGGACATTGCAAGTGTTGTGGCCATCACTCAGACCTACTGCACAACAGAGCCATTTGTAGACGCCAAGTACGATATCAGGGTCCAGAAAATCGGCACTGACTACAAAGCCTACATGTGAGTATGTGTGTGTGTGTGTGTGTGTACTGATGCCTTTTTATTTAAATTGTGAATGAATTGCAGGGGATGCAGCGATGCCTAATGCTGTGGAGTCAGGGCTGTATGAGAACCAGTTTTCAGTTGTCTTTGGAGAAAACTGGATTAATAAAACAGAAATGATCCATCTGTATCTATCTGTAATACTAAGAAATACTATAGGATTGTAAGCATGTAGTTGCTACTTATGTCAAAAGTTTAATGTAGGGAAATGAACCGTATTTTGTTTTTCTTATGCAGTAGCATAGCTAAAGGCTGGCAAATCTAAACTATTGAAACTACTTGTTAGATACTGATAGAAAAAAAGATTAGACACCAACATTGTCCAACACCTGGAGTTTTCTAATGGCCCATATTTGGCCATGATGTTGTGTCGGCTCTGGGAAGTTGTTTGCAATTAATCTATGCCAGACCTTAAATGTGGTGAAAATCTGTCCATAAATCCAAACCAATTCAGTGAACAGCATTATACCAAACTATTGTACAATTTTAAGCAAATAATAAAAAATAAAAAGAACCTACATTCTAAAAGATTACATCAATAAGACTATAAGTTATCATGTATACGTATCGATGCACATATACACATATAATTTTGGTCCTAGAGTCTGGTGTGTTGTGGAGCATTATGTTTACAATGGTCTGGGAATGTAGGTTAAATGTTTTCCATGGTGAGAAAAATTTCTGACCTGAAAAATGGATTCACCTCACAAATTCCAAATACCTCCAAATAGCACACAGTAATGTGTGAATGTGCCAAAACATCTCATCACTGCACTGACCATAAGCAGTTAGACTGTCAACCTAATAAACTGTTGAGAGCTTTGGTTACTGGTAACTCGATTAGCTTCTACGTTGACTTTACTTCTTTATTGTAGCTTTTGCCATCTACTGTTTAATTGGCTGCGACTGCAAAAGATGAGCTTCATAATAAACTAGAATATATTTGCTACAAGATATTTTATTAGAAAAGATCTATTTGATCTCAGAGGGCTTTTCAGAGAGTTAGAATAAATTAGGGGAAAAACCCAATAACCTGTTTCACTTTGTGTTTCCTGTTCATTAAAGACCCATTTTAACATGTCAGAGCAAAAAGGCAGGTTAGGTCATTTTTCTTTTAGGTTTCTAAAAGTGTATTCAGTTACTTTTACTTAACTTTTTATTCAGCTGGATTTTAGATAACTTGCATTTCATACAGACACACAACCCCTTAGAAGAAGTCCATATTTAATAGTTTTAAATGTTTCCATTGTTAATCATAACATTTAAACCAAAGCTGGGCTGTGTATGGATATCTCAATGTGATGACCTGCAGAAGTGCCCAGTACTGACACACACTACAAGAATGTCGCCCACATTTAGCTCTTACTTAACTTAACAGAAGGTTTCTGAAGGGAAGGGTGATGTCTTTAGCAATTTAACACACAATTTCCCTTTTTATTCCAGGCGAACATCCATTTCTGGTAATTGGAAGAGCAACACTGGATCTGCCATGCTGGAACAAGTAGCCATGACTGACAAGTGAGCAAATGTTTTTACATTAGTGATGCTCCGGCTGGTCTGGTGTCACACATGTCACTCCTGTTGGGTTACATCACCATCAGTCACAAATCTGGACTTATACTGCTAAGTCCGTCCGCTGAAACCAGGACACAGTGGTAAACACAGATATATTTCTGGAATTCAGCACATATTATTAACAGGCAATGCAGCCTGTACTTTTCATTGATATATGTCTTATGGAATATATCTCACAATTCTTAGTTCAGTGTAAGTGACAAAATGTGTTTATTCTCAGTTCTGTTTAAAACAGTGAAGTCAAACAGTCACAAAAACTGTATTAAGGCACAGCATAAATGTACAGAATGTTTTTTCTTTCCTCTTCATCATATTTGTCTCTTTGAGACAGGTACAAACTGTGGGTTGATACCTGCGCAGATATCTTTGGAAGTCTGGATATCTGTGCTGTTAAAGCCATCTGTGGCAAGGATGGTAATGACTATGTTACCGAGGTAAGAATTCAAATAAAAGCGTAAAAAAAATTAGATAAGATTAAATTACCAAAGCCCTGAAAAGACGTTAAACTGATGTATTTGTTTAATATTTCATCACTGCTGTCTGCTGTTTGGACACTTCTAATGCACTGATACTGGCCTGTAATAGTTGTGTTGCATAAGAGGCTTTTATTAATCATATTTATTATGTCTGGCCTGATTTTTACTGCTGAACAGTGTCTGGTTTATTGAGCCTGACCGATTATACAATGTGAGTTTGAATAATAATCGCTGGTGATTTATTTTATGGATTGATGTGGGTAAAATGGGTCTGTTCTAACAACACAGGTCTGTCTGGTTTACGCAATAATGACTGTAGATGTCCCGAAGTTTGAAGAACATTTTCTAGACATATACAGACACTTTGAAAGTCTCAAATACGGAAAATGCTAAGTTAATTTTTCAATAAAATCTTGGTTGCTGGACATAAACATAAACTTAGATTGAAAATTTAGGTGTATAAACAAGCCTGTCATTTTTGTGGACTGGTAATTAATGTAAGGAAACAAATCTGGTGGTGCTTGATAACAGCTAAATAGCTATGCAGGGGCATAAAACACATTAAACACACAAGCTTGAATGAAAGGATGACATAACATGGATAAACTATGGCCCTATTAGATAAGTTTTTTTATTAATATGGAAAAGGCATAAAAAAGTATCTGCCCTGCAGCTTTACTGTCTTCCCTGTCTTATAGATCAGAGGCAGTAGTCCTACCTCCTTGGTTCAGTTTTATTCATCTTCATCTATCATTTTCTTCCTTTTAGGTTTTCAAAATACAGAAACTAGTTTTTATTTCAGACCACTTAGAAAACTAGACAGAAAGGTTATTATGTAATTTCTTTGCCCAATGGCCTGCACAAAAACCTGCTGCAGCTTTAAAGTGTGATAATCTTTGTCCTGCAGTGAAAAAAAATACACACAGACACACTTTGCATTAACATAAAAAAATGTTAAAACCCTTTTGCATCCATTTTAGTATGAAGCCTCAGAGATCTGTGAGAGATCTGCCAAAATCCCTCATTTCATAACTATATCTTAATTTGTTCCCTTAGTAAACTTGCTTAACCTTAATTTATTTTGTCCTGACTGTAAGTGTATGTTTTCTAATACATTCCTTGTGTGCCCACGTCCAGGTTATCGGCTCATCTATGCAGCTGATTGGTGATCACCAGGCAGAGGACCGGCAGCTTATTTCAGAGGTGGTGCTGGCTAAGATGAACCAAGCTCTAGCTACCAGGTCATCTAGTGCTTCCCGCTCTCCTGCTCGCTCTCCTCAAGGCCAGAAGCCAACAACCGTGCAGCCCCAGCAGGTGCTAGCAACATTGTGTTTGCACTGCGTTTAAATTTTCTTAGATTCAATTGTGGGTTGGTATTGCTTAACTCATCCATGTCTCCCTTTCCATTTGTCCTTCCCATGTCTTCTTACTGTTCACTAGAGTGCTACCCTTAAGGAAGGACTGGCAGATCCAAACAGGACTTCAGGCCCACGCCCTCAACCTCAAGGTTGTTTGAATACTGTTCACAGTAAAAATGCTGCAGCCATGGGACCAAAGCAGGTTTAGGAGAAATTGTCCTCATCAATTATCACAAGTCACTCTCATATACTGAGAACATTTTCTAAAACACAGAGCCTATTATAATGTAAGGCAGTTTATAGTTTGCTGAGTTTTGCACCACTGGGATCCACAGTTCCCCATGGGGTACTGCAACCATGATGCTTTGTCGAGCTCATGAGACTATAAACCTAAGAAATAGCCGAAGGGATAGATTGCACAACTGTTGTCATTTGGTTTTTCCTCCTTAATAGTTAAGCTTGAATTACAATTCAGTGTTGGATCACACAGAGTTAAATACCATAGTAACTCCTTACCTGCCATGTGCTTCCTCAGAATATATTTCACAGATAACTCAGACGATAACTGGTTCTGTTTGCAAAGCATGTTGTTATTCTGTTTTACCACAATAATACAAAGATATCCATTAAGCTAAATAATATTATGATAGTTTTTTTCATTTTGTCAGGCTTCTTCATAAATCCAATGCAGTCAGCTTTTTTGTTTTGTTACCTCCCCCTCGCAGAGGTAATGTTTTTGAGTTTGTCTGTTTGTCTGTCTGTCTGTTTGTTTGTTTGTTTGTTTGTCTGTTTGCAACATAACTCAAAAGGATTTTGATGACATTTTCAGGATATATTCAGAGTGTCACTGGAAACAAAATGATTAACTTTTGGTGGAGATCCAGAAAAGATCCCGAATTCTGTATCGCTTTGAAACTTTCTGTAGAATTACGGTGCTGCTTGGCGGAGGTCTGCGCTCTCAGAGTGCTTTTCTAGTTTGTTATAGTTCTACCGTTTGTGTACAAACTCAGTCGGTTTAAATAACTGCTTCATTAAATCCCCCCTATGCTGTGTTATGTTGCTGTAGTCCTAGTGCCTCACATAATCAAATGACCAAAGTTTCATGTCAGTTGCCATTGTTTGAAGTATGTGCAGAAACCCCACTGCCAGCTTCAAACCAACACATGTGCACATGTATAAATACTCACAAGTGTTGCCTTTTTTTGGCTGCATTATAGGTTTTGTGTTCATTTCACACTGAGTCATTGGTCCATTTTTAACAGGAAGCTTCGCACAGTTCTTCTACAGAACCATGTGAGTCTGTTGGTTAGCCATAATAAAAAGTGTCAGTGGGCAGACTTTGTGCTAAACTAAGCTAATTATTTGCTTTCTGTGGCTTTGTGCTTAGTATGCAGGTATGATAATCTTATTCATCAAAATCTAGTTAGGTCTATTTGGCAAGAAAAGTGTATTTCTATAACTTTTCTTATAATTAAGAGCCATTTGTTTTTTGTATTTCTTGCTTCTGTTCTCTGGTGGTTGCTGGGTCAATCATAACTGCCTGAAAGGGTGGAATTGGTGTTGTGGCTTCTTCAGCTTTCTCTGTGTGTTAGCAGCAGTGGTCACTGCGGTAGTTTATGGCCAAAAGCTAGAAATGACCTCTGCTGTCTGTTGCCTTTCTCCTTTTTTAATGCAAGCAACTCACTAGAATAACAAGCCAATATTCAGCACAGTGAATTAAGCTAGCTTGTTTAGCTAAATGATGACAGCAATGTTGCTGCAGTGTTTATTTGGAGATATTTGTGCTCAGGTGTGATGTTTTAGAATAAAGTGAGCCTGCTAAAAGTAGCATAATAACATGAATTTTAAAAACCATTACTTTTGGAGTTGCTGTGTTTATGTGTGAATGTGTGTTTGCATGTTTGTTTTTTTGGGTACGTGTATATTATAAATGCTTGCTCTAATTTTAATGAAGGTTGCTTTTCTTCAGTTAGTTGTAGATAGTAAAGATTTGTGTTCTTGATGACTGTATTGTGCAAAAAGGACTTCAATATAATTAATGAGTCTTGTATTAACAACACTGCCTTTCAACACTGTGCGAAATGTTAGCTTGTGGCTAATGTGGATTTAAGTCATGGATGACCTGTAACATTGTGGCAGCTATGATAACTTTTTTGTGGCGATTTGAGACATACGTGCAGCTCAAGTTCTGGCCTTCTGTGGTTTTGTACCTTGATCTTTAGTTGTGACATTTTATAGAAAATACTTTTGATTCTTTCTGTTTAATTAGAAATCCTTTTTGAAATATTGAAATGTTTTGTGAAAAATGCTGGTGGTCTATATTAATCATTATCCAGGATGATACTTAATGGTTTTTTGTAATAAACAATTTTCTTGGTAAATATAAATCCTGAACAAGTCATGAATTAAGGTCTTGGTGAAAATGAGCATCATTTTTTTTCTCTGCATTATCATTATTTATTTGCCTGGATCCAGACCAATAAATTACTGGGAACTTAATCACATGTGAATGTGAATATTTAAAATTCTTACCTCTCTTCAGTGATGAGATTAGATCATTTCTATTCAGATCAGATACATAATTCTGTTTATTTACTTCTATTTCCCAAGTAAAAAATTAAGTTAAAAGATTGAAGTTAAGATGTTAAAATATAGTATCTAATTTAGGGTCTGTATCCAAGCAAATCCTTACTGTGTCACTGTTTAAAAATATGTTTGTACAAATGTTATTTTCTTTGATTTTTATGCATCCTGAGTCCCAAGCAATCTTTGGGATGCTTTATGACAATCCCTGACCAAACGTAAGATTCATGGCCATTTAGCTGCCTGACAGCAAAGACTAAAAACATTTGGGATGAATTTTCATGAAATTTGTTAACAGTCCAATCATTTGAGATAAGTTAGCATATGGTACACAAATAAACACTTTGTGATCCATTTTCAAATATGCTTTAGATGTGATTTACATGCCAAAATCACAATCCTGCATCCAGTAAAGTGAATCATCAGTCTCTGGAAACTCATCCCTGTCCACTCACTTCTTGCTCTGCATGTATTATCTCTTAATTTGTTGTGCTGCTTGTCAGCTTGCTTTGCTGCCTGTGTGGAGTCACAGAATTTATATTCTATTAAGGTGTTTTTAATACCTTTCGTCTTCACGTTCAACTCTTTCCCTTCGTGTTATTGCTGTGTCTATCAGCATAATGCTAATGATTACACAAGTTCATGCACATAAAAGCAACTAACACTTGGCATGATAGGCACGTCGCTATTCCTTTAGAAAAAAAGTTAACCTACACCCTCTGCTGGTCATTATAGCTCAGACGGTTAGAGCTCTCTATAACGTAATCTTCTATTGACTCATGATAGATGAGATCCCCAGGATTTCTATGAATGTGGGAGGTTATTGTGTGAATGGGCATGCATAGACAGAGGCTTATTTTCTGTGTCATGCTCTGCTTTGGTCTTTGCTGAGTGTTTAGGATGCCTTGTTTTTAATTGCTGTGCTAAATTAAGAGGTGCTGGGTTTGGAAACAATGCTGTACTTTCCTCTCATTTTGCATTTGTATATTTAGGTGTTTATTTATCTTAAAAACTGTAGTTTAACAGTACTGTTTCTTATTTCAATGTTTTAGGTGCACCAATAAAATCACAGAGCGTGGATGTATCAGCAGAGACAACTAAAAGAGCATCTGAATCAGTACCAAAGCCCAACCAGGCCCAGAAACCTGGCCCAGGTCCAGTTCAGAAGCCAGCCCAGGCTCAGAAACCAAGCCCAGTCCAGAAGTCTGCCTCAGTCACTAAGCCTCCAGTACAGAGGCCTCCACCAATGACAAGGGCCCCATCTGTCACAAAATCTGCCCCAGATCATACTTCCAGCTCAGCCCCAACCAAAGCATCACCATCATCTCCAGCTAAAGCTGCAGCAGCACCAACTCCAGGCTCCCCTCCTACCAAAGCAACAGCAGCAGCACCAGGTCCAGGCTCTCCCTCCACCAAACCAGCAGCAACCCCAGCAGCAGCTCAAGGCTCCCCTCCAGCCTCTGCTCAAGTCACAGCCACTCCCCAAAGCCCTGCTGCCACTACAGAGCAGCCCAAACCCCAACCTCAGGGGTCCCTGTCTGCAGCACCTGGCAAACCAAAAGATCTCCCTCCAAAACCCACACCACCTGCGAAGCCCATCCCTCCTGTGCGCAGGAATTCTAAGCCCCAGCTTCAGCCAAAGCCACAAACACCACCTCCTCCAAAAGCTTTACCCAAACCCCAGCCCGCTGCCACAGCCTCAGACCCTACTCAGGCTTCAGATACTGCTTCAGCTCCTGCCCCAACACAATCTCCTGCCAAAACCCAGTCCCCACCTAATGTCCAGTCCCCAGCTAAGGCTCAGGCCAAGCCAGCCTTTCCTTTCGCAAACCCCGATTCTGCTCCATCTGAGGCAGCTGCAGAGCCCACTGAGGCCCAGGCCCCTGTGGAAGAGCAGCCTCAACAGAAGACCCATCCTCTGCTGAAGTAAGACATATTATCAAAGCACTATTTAAATTCATAGACAGGAGTTTAAATTGCTTTTCTGGAGTAAAACAATAATTACTTATTTCTACATTTAGCTGACCTAATCCATGGTCCATCGAGATAACATATTTTAAACAGGGTCTTTAAAGTTTAAATGTGCAAATGCGACTTTCTGGGCCTCATGAATGTCCCTGTTTGTCTTTGTTCCTCATTTGCAACCTAATTTATTGCATATTCGCATACCACCTCCCTTCCCCTTTTTTTCCTTTCCTTACACCTGCGCTATCCTATAATTGCTTCCCCTTGTTATTTTCCTTTTTCTTTTCCTTACCATTCCCTTCCCAGTAAGTCCCAGTCCCTGACCAATGCCTTCAACGCCTTCAGCGACTCCTCTTTCTTCCGTGGGGTCTCGGGCTCTGGGGGTGATGGCCAAGAAGAGGCAAAGGCCGAGACCATTCGCAACCTTCGAAAGTCCTTCGCCAGCCTTTTTTCTGACTAGGCACAACTGAACCATAGTCAGACCCTTATTGATACTGGTCCTTCGTTTATCTGTGGCCAGATGTCTTGATTGACATTATGTGTGAACCAGTCTGAGATTAAAGTTTGTGTGTTAACTGTACTGTATTCCCCACACCCCAGTCCCTTTTCAGCTCCACATTCAGCTTCCCTGTGCAGGTAACAATGAGATCTACTAGGTAGGACGTTTAAATGACAGAAAAAATGGATTTGAAGGAGTTACGTCATTGATACATTAAGAGTTTATAATTGTAGAATAGAAGGAATACAGAAAGATCTTTATTTTTCCCAGTGCACCCTTGATAAATATGCTCAAAATTATGTGGAAAGTATAATTATTCAAGATTACAGATGTTATGTACAGTATATATACAAGGTATATAAATAGAAACTTAACTATAAAGGGAAATAAGCCAATTTAAGAAAAAAAAAGATCCAGCAGCACTTTTAATTAGCATTTGTCAGTGACATAACTCTTTCATTTATTGACTGGATTCATATCAACTTTTACGAATCAGACGTTCCACATTAGATACCCTCCCCTCCCACCCCTTCCAACAGTGAATCAATATTGTCAGTAATTAAAAGAAAAGAACTCTTTAAAAGGTTTGTTCTTGTGTAACTCCAGCTGTTTTGTCTCTGGTCCTTGGCTGCAGACCACTGGGCTCATCTTTGCTGCCCAGTTTTGTCTCGAAAGCCTCGAAGTTACTTGTTTTGTGAGAGAGTTGCAAATATGTGCGTATTCATCTGTGTTCACTAGTTGTGCATGGCTCCTCCAAGTGGCTCGTGTGACTTTTGGAACTGATGAGTGCTTTATCAGTGTTGAGTTTTGCCCTACATTGCCTCTCTCTCCCTCTCTCTCTCTCTCTCTCTCTCTCTCTCTCTCTCTCTCTCTCTCTCTCTCTCTCTCTCTCTCTCTC